>WYDI02032363.1:0-120482 GCA_009867235.2 Psittacus erithacus
ATAGATAGATAGATAGATAGATAGATAGATAGAGAAATAGACAGATAGGATGGATGGAATAGGTAGAGAGACAGATAGATAGAACAGAATAGATAGGTAGGTAGATAGATAGAGAAATAGATAGGATGGATGGAATAGATAGATAGATAGAATGGAATAGATAGAGAAATAAATAGATCGATAGATAGACAGATAGATAGATAGAATGGGATAGATAGATAGATAGAACAGAAAGATAGATAGATAGATAGACAGATAAATGGATAGATGTCACTGGAATGAAAATACTGCCTAGATGTAAGGAAAACCCAGACAACCCCCCCCCAAACAAACACAGTCAAAACACTTCCTTGCATTACAAAGGGCCGGGAAAGAGCAAACACAGAGCCAGATCCTACAACAAAAGCTCTACAAAGCAAATAAACACTTCAGGATACAAAGTATATTCTCACCAATAGCTTTTTCCCTTTGAGCAATTGTCCCTAAACCTAAACACAGGGTTCCTTTCACCTTGGGGATGGGAATAGATCTGATCCCTGCTGGAAAATGGCCCCCAGCCAGAATAAAGCGCATCTCCAGCCCAGCAGACACTGGGGACAAGGGCTCTGTCACCGGGGTCACACATGGGCACTGTCACAAAGCCTCTGTCAGAGGTGCTGGTGTTTGGCAGCAAAGGTTTGTACAGCTCAGGCTAAAAGGAAAGGCGGTGATAACTCTTGCTCACTAGCTACTCCATAACCTATTAATGCCAACAAGCCCCATAACTTTAATGGGGGCTGTTATAAGCGTAGTAGCAAAGCTGCAGAGCTAATTACTGTTCAGTTATTAAGCAGAACATGACGGTGAGTAATGAGCACACGGAATTGCTTGTTCCTCCAGGGTTTCTTCCCTGTGAGGGTGCTGAGGCGCTGGCACAGGGTGCCCAGAGAAGCTGTGGCTGCCCCATCCCTGGCAGTGTTCAAGGCCAGGTTGAACAGGGCTTGGAGCAACCTGGTCCAATGGAAGGTGTCCCTGCCCATGGCAGAGGGCTGGGACTGGATGAGCTTTATGGTCCTTTCCAACACACACCAGGCTGGGATTCTCTGAGCCCCCCCAGAAGGCTGCACATCACCGCGACCAGCCTAGCACTGGAGCCATTTGCACACCCCAAAGCTGGAATTGCAAGTCAAGAACAAATGGGATCAAACCCACAGATTAGCTCACAAAAAGAAATAATATGAGCCCATCTTCTCAGAACAACACTTACAATTTACAGCAAGCATGAGCAAAGTGGATCAAGGCAGCTCAGCACCAGCACAATTAGCTTCTGGAACTTATTGCCACAGGATACTAAGAAGAACAAGAACTTAACAGGATTCCAAACAGGATTAGTTGTGTATGTGAATAAAATGCGTATCCAGAATGAGAATAAGCCACCCACCAGTTTGGGAAACAGAAACCCTGGAGCTTCAGAGCTTCAGCCACGTTTGAAGCACCAGGAACTTCCTCTTCTGCAGATTCATCCTTCCCCCCATGCTGCTCCACCTCTGCCAGAGGCGGAGGAACAGGACAGGAGATGTGATGCTCTCAGGGGATGCACTGGTTGTGGTTCCGGGTTGGCAATGCTTGCTCCAGACTCCCTCCCCAGCCAGGCGAGCTGTGGGTGACAGGTCTTGGCTGAGAAAGCATTCCCAGCACTCAACACTTCTTCACAAACGGCTGCACTTCACGCATGGGTTTTAAAAAGCATCTCCATCATGACGGAAAGCTGTTGGATTTACAGCTCACTTCCAAAGGGAAAGACAAAGGAGAGCTGTTTCCTTCAGGGAAATGCTGATGACGCCCATGAGAAGCTGTTTGACTTTAAGGTTGAATGTTGAGTGAGTGCTCCAGCAAGTACCTCTGTCAAGGGCTTCTCCATCAAGTCTTCTCAAGCTGGTGACAGCACAATACCTTGAGTTATACCTTTGCTCAGCTCAGACCACATCCACGCTGTCAGAACCACTCAGAGTCTCTATTTCCACCCCTATGGTCTGTATTGCACTGAGTATTTTGCTCGCTGCTACCTTCCATAGATGTTAAAAAGTGACATTAACAAAGGATGACTCAATTTCAACGGGATTGGACTAAATTCCACAGCTCCGCAATAGGCTTTCCATATGCTTTGTCCAAAGGGTTGGAAGACTTCCACGATAGCCCCCATGTAAGAGTGGCAGCGGAACCTAAGGAGCAAGCCCCACCTCCAGAGCAGCACTGCCTCAGAACCCGCAAGACCCTGATCTGTTGTTAGTTATTGTTCCCTTCTGTTAGTGGTGGAGAGAAGCCCCAGGCTCTGCCACTGCCTGAATGCGGGGTACAGGATCCTGGGGCTCCATCTAGGTGGTGGGGTAGCCTGGGGGCTGCCTCTGACGCTGGCACTTAGGACTATCGCCCATGAAGAGCTGTGCCCAGCGAGCCACAAGCCCTCATTGAGTCTCCCTGCTGGCTCTGCAGGATGTTCCCAGCTCCAGACCTGGAGCTGAGGCTGCTCGCCCCACACGCTGCTGCCTCTTGACTCACCATGGAGATGGGGCTGGGGCAGGACCCACTGTCTGGCTGTGGGTCAGGGTGCTCAGCACCTCCATAGCCGAGACCTGCCTTCACAGCCTCCAGCACTGCCTTTGAATCACTGAGCTCTTCCCTAGCCCCGAAAGGAATTAAATCCTGCTCTATTTAAAAAGAGTTATTAATAACCTGATTCCAATGCAGGCAAAAAGAAGGCTGGCAGTGAGTGAGCAAGCCGGCCCTCTCCACGCAGCAAGCCACCACCGGGCACCTCGGCACCTTAAAAAGGGCTTTAGCTTGCAAAAGGAGAAATTCCTCGCTTGTCAAGAGCAAAATCCAGGATCTTAAAGGTTGTTTTTTGCAGGCCGGAGGGAAAACCAACCTGCTGGCATCCAGATTCCCCCCGAGCGCTGCAAGCCCCAGCCCCTGAAGATGCCACTGAAGGAAAACCGCTTTGCAGGAGCTGTTGCTGAGTTGCTTGATGGGGTGCGCATGTCCCGGCTGAGAGGAGCATCCACTGCCACGGTGGTCCTGCTCAGGGGATGCAGTGTTGTCAATGCAACACACTAAGCAGAGTCTGGGTCTGATGCTGCCTGAGCAGCAAGCCCTCCAGCACCTCAGCATCCCTCAGTGCTGCAGGATGGATTCCTGTGCCAGCAGCAGTGCTTGCAGGGGCAGGGCTGACTCGCAGCAGCTCTCTCCTGCAGTTTCCTCTCCTCTCCCCGGACAGAGCCAGCAGACACAGCACCTGCAGCTCGCTCAGCACCCTGGTCTGCCAGAAAATCAGAGCCAAGAGCATCAGAGCAACCTGCAGGGAACAGCCCTGCTCCCATTCCCTGCTAGATGGCTTCTTGAAAGTGATGAGCCTCAGATCCAAAGCACTGCTCAGTGCTTGGTGTCCATTAGTGCAGCCACTGACCTGCTCCTCAGAAGCAGGAAGGTCATTTGGAAGGGATCTCCTGCTGGATTTGGGCAAGGTCCCCAGGATGCACCCATCCCTCTTCTCTCACCTCCTGTCTCCACAGTGCACGAGGTCTCTGCCTGCCCGGGACCCTTTGACATGTCAGAATAACATGGACCCATCTCCATCTGAGAGACATTTGGAAGGAAACGAGTGCCTTTCTTTTGCCATGCCCCCCTATGCCAATCCAATAAACCCAGGGCTATTCCAGCCCTGGCGAGGAGGTGGGATGTGGCTCTGGTTTGCCTCTGGGTGGGACAGACTAATTCTCCCAGTTTCACCAGCTCCCAATGGAAGCCTGGACCCAGCTCCATCCTCCCCTGTGGCTCAGTGCCTTTGGCTCACCTGCACCTCCGCTTGCTCTAGGGGTGAGATGGAAATAGCTGCTGCTGTTGGACGGGAATCACAGGGCTCGAGCAGGCTAAATACAGACATGGCCCAAGCACTGCTGCCTGAGGTGCTGGCAGAGCACAGCCCACACTGCCCGGAGGGCCTGGCGAAGGTCAGTGAGCCTAAATTTAGACTCACCCAAGGGCCAGATCTTCCCCAGAGGAATGAAGCAGTGAACAAGCAACCCTCACTGGCAGAGCAGCGCCTCTGGACACCTCTCCCTGCTGCCCAGCTCCCCAGGCCCTTTCCAAGAGCATCTTCACCACCTGCCTGGCCAAGCACCAAACTGCTGGGAATATGGACACCGGGAACTCCGGTCTACAAGAGGCACATGGAATGTGCCACGGAGCGAGCCGCAGGCACAGCTGATGGACGGACAGACTCCCCTGCAGTGCTTTACTTGCAAGGTGAGGAGCGAGACGAGCCCTTGGGGAGAACCTGGAGGGGTTTGTAATGGCTGCTCTAAGAATACTGTAATCATGCAGTAATTACAGTGCATCTCAAATCAGCCACACAAATTGCAGCTTTATTATGCCTGTCACCTACCTTGTGTGGCAGGGACACGGAGACAGGCCAGCCCCTCGCCCAAGGAGGGGACAGGGTTAGGAGACTCCCCGCACAGCCCCATCACACTCCAAGCCATGTGAGTGCCTTCCTCAAGTGAGCGGGACCACATCTGTGCTTTCCTACCGCATCTCAAGGTACAACACTCCATTAGTCAGGTTGATTTTACCTTCCTGCAATGAAACAAGTACCTGCAAGCCCCAGCGCAGCCCTGGGTGTTTGATTGGAGCTGTCAGCCTTTCAAATGGCATTCCTGCAGATGAGTAAGCTTTAGAAACAAGAGTTACTGAGCTCTTTGAGTCAGCTGATAATGAGGCAGAGCAGTGGCTGGGATGGGGGGGAGAATCAGTGCCGCATGGGGCCCTAAGCAGCTCGGGGGACTGGGGCTTGCTGCCCAATGCAGAATGCAGGCTATGAACACAAGGGGTGCAGCACATCTGGGAGGACATCCTGGCACACCTTCCCTCTGCCATGCTGGCATCAAAGAGGAGAATTCCCTCTTTCCGTCCCTCTGGATGTGCTGCTTCTCATCCAGTTGCAAGCCCCTGCTATGGGCAGGGACACCTTCCACTGCAGTAGGTTGCTCCAAGCCCCTTGCAACCTGGCCTGAGCCCAGCACTTCTGCACCTGATAACAGTGACAATAGTCGCAGCATCCTCACAGTGCCACAGACAATTACTCCTCCACAAAAGGCAGGGATTGGCAGCTTCCCTCCTACCATCCTTTGGGCTTTCTTCATGGCAAGGCACCTTTTATTGCCATTTGTGCTTCCTTAGGCTGCTCTGCCAGGCTGGAGGCAGAGACAGGATCTACACCTCCAGGATCCAGACAGCTCCACCTTGCTGCCAAAGGATTCATCTCCGAGTGCCGCTGTTCACAGTTATGCCTGCCAGGCCCCTTCTCAATACTCCTGGCTGCTTGCACTTGGAGCATTTCAGAGCTAAAGTAACTGGTAACTGATAGAATAACTATAAAGTCCAAGCCTGAGCTACCCCACAGCTGAACTCTCACCACACCACATTCTCTTTTAACCATCTCCTGCCATGCCTGAATCCTGCTGCTCCGGCCAAGCTAGCACATAGAAATCCATCAGCATCCTTCCCTGTGCACGCCAACAGCTTCCCACACAGGTAGAGTTGTCCTGGCCTCCCTCTTATCCCTCACATTCCATCCAGACTTTCCAGTCTCAGCACTTCCTGATGAAAGGCATGCCAGGAATGATGCTCATCTAAATGAAACCCAGAACCAGCTCCTCCCAAACCCTTGCAGAAGGTCATTCCAGCAAGCTCTCTGGAAAGGAGAATGTTAGACTCGTGCCTTGTGGATGTGCCACTGTTATCACACAGACACCGGAGTCTCTTTACAAGTGACTCTGTACCTTCAATCTCCTGTTCATCCCAATGGATGAACCCACTGGACTAAACCTTTGCATGTCCATACAACCCCACATGGCCCAGCCAAAGCCAGCCCCTCCTGGGGCACTGCATCCCTGCAGCTCCTGCAAGAGGCTGGGAAGGACGCGGTATTCCTGTATCTCCGCACGGCGGTAGGGAGCATGCAGACAGTGCCATAGGCTGGCTGGCAGGCTGCAGGGGTGGCAGGCTTGCGCCACATTCTACTTCTCTCTCCCAAATTAGAAGCAAAACGTGCCACTAGAAAGTCAGGTAAAAGCAAAAGGCTGCTTCTCTGTATCACTGCATGAGGCAGCATCTTAAAACATCCCCAGCCCGCAGGGTCCTGCACACACATGGCATGGGTTGCTGCGCTAGGAATTAATCACAGCTCCCCTCTCAGCCTGGCCTCAGCGAGAAGAGAGGAGAGCTGCTCCCATCCTCTGATCCCTGCGAAGGCTTCTCCAGCTTTGTTACAGTGAGGAACAGGAGCTCAGAGCCCTGTCAGGCTGTCCCCTCATCACCTGCTTGATGAGCACAGCACAGCACTGGGTGCTCCCTAAACCCCAGCCTTTCCTTGGGCTCACAGGGACAGTTGCCCGCAGGGTGGAGCGGTGACAGGACAAGGAGGGCATGGGAAGTGATGCGGTGCCCACAGGAGGACAGTGACCTTAGCACGCTCTCCTAGGGCGCTGTGGTTATTGCCATAGCAGGGTGGCACCTAATGTGCAGGCGTCACAGAGGACAGCCAAGCTCGCCTCCCTTCCCTTGGAACGTGGCAGTGTTGTAGCTGCCCTGCGATGGCTGATGGCTTCTGCACCCAAGGAAACACTGGGAATGATGTGTTCTGACAACGAGCAGAGCACAGCAGGGCAGGCCACGAGAAAGGTGCTTCCCACACAACTAATTCCTGCCGTTGGAATTGCATCAGCACGAGGCTGGGAGCCGTGAGCTGAAGCTGGAGAAAGCTTACTTGGATGTACTAGCCAGAAGCACTGCAGGGTGTTGGTGTCTCAGCACAGCTCCAGGTCTCCTCTCCATGTCCCAGGCTATGGGATTCAGATGGATTTTGCACATTGAGAAGCTGGACTCAACAAGCAGCCTCCCGTAAGTACAGGCCTGGCGCTCCCAGGACTCCAAGAGAAATCCATGGATACACATTTCTTCCTTAGCTTTAGAAGCTGCTAAACAGATGGACAAACAAAGGATGGGCTCTAAGGCGCCGAGCCAGAATGCTTCAGCGCCACGGTGGTATTTATAGAGGAGCCCAGGGGGAGGTACCCCAGCACCCACTCCACTGTCACACTGCAGCTTGCTCAGCACCCACACACATATGCACCCAGAGCCACTCATTCCCAACAGAGCACAGGATCACCTTCACCCTCACTTCGTGCCTCCAGGACAAGAGTATGGGACGTGCAAAACTGCACCTTATTGAAAGTGATGAGAGAGGAGTGATGCTTTTGCTTTACTGGGCCCCGAGTCACACTGGCATTATGGTATAACGCTGGGAGTGTTATAAATGCTTTGCATGCCAGACAAATCCTGGAGCAGGCTTCCAAATCCCCTCCAAACCCCACTTGCATCTCTGCAGCCTTCCATTCATGAAATCCAGAGCAGAGCCTCAGCATCCATCCTTTTGCTCCCGGGCTCTTTCCAGCTGGATGGAAGTGAGGCAGAGTCAAGGTGTTTCCTCTGGATTAGCCTCCTCTTGTCTTCCAGGTGCTGAGCCTGAGGAAGAAACAGCTGGGGCATTCCAGAATGGCACTGAGGACGGCAGCTGAGCCAAATCCATGCCTTTTCCCTGGCAGGAAGTGAAGTGGCTCATTCTCCATGAGCGTGGCACTGGTGAAACCGGAGTGCTCACCAGGCTGGAGCAGCCTCCGGATGAATTCCCACTCACCAAAGGTGGGACGGGAGCTGCACTGGCCTTGCAGTGCCCATTTGCAGGCCATTAGGGTAGGAGACACCCATCCCTGCCTCCTGCAGCGCCATGGCTGTGCATCCCCCTGGCACAGCTCGCTGATGGATTCTGCCTGCAACCAACAGGGACAATTCCAATTCCCATGAGGAGAATGCCTTCACATGAGCTGAGCTGCACCCTGGAGATGCCCATTTCTCTTTGCTGAACTGATAGCCGCATCTTCAGTGCACTTCAGCAACGTTCCTGACCACCCACCAGTCGAGTGCACCAGGCAGGAAGGGAAGGAGAGGCTCTCAACTCTGCTCTCCATAGTGCATCATGAGGCACAAGCTGCTGTTGTTTCAGAGAGGATACCCAGCCTCCAGCAGGCACGGTGGAAGGAACATGGGGCTCAGTGGACATCTCTCCTCTGTGCATCTCACCAGCCCAGAGCTGAACAAGGGAGCTCTCAATCGTGACGTGAAGATGTAAATCCCCTTCCTGGAGGTGTCAAAGATAGGGTTTAAACTCCTCTCTGAGGTCTGTCCCACTTTACCTTCTCTCCAGCGCAGAGACTTCATGTTCGCAGCCCCAAGGACTCTACAGTATCAAACCACATCTCAGGAACTAACAATAAATAGCATTCCAGGGCAGTGTTGAGGCTGGAGCGGGGCCAGCAGTGACCAATGCATTAGCACACCCTTGGAGAGCTAATACATCACCTGCTCTTAAAGACCAGCACAGCAAGCCTTGCACAGACGATGAGCTCTTGTCCCATCTTTAGGAAAACAGCTCAGATCCAGGCAGGAGGGGGATTTGGAGCCTTTCTCTCTTTATTCTGCTGGCACTGCCAGGCACATCAGCCCATGTTTGGCTGGACAGGATAGCTACAGGAGGGGTTTGTGAGCTGGCAAAGAGCCTGAAGCCATGTGGTGCTTGGCCAGGACAGGGCATTTCTCAGAGAGCAGCACAGAGTATGTGCACATCTGCACACAGCTGTACAGGGGAAGGACAAACACTGCTGTAGGCATGGATAACAGAGGTGTGCAAAGCTGTCTGTGCATAACCTGCCTTGGAAAGTGGGACCTGGTACAGGCTGAGAGAACAGGAGGGAAGGACTAAAGTGGGACAAAGCCATCAGCCCTGCAAGAGAGCAGGATCCGCTCCCTGGCACAGTGAAGTGTTCTCAGTGATTCCTTCAAGCTCCCAGTGCCTGGAGGTGTGGAGTTCCCATTAAGGGATGTGGGAGGATACATTCAACAGTGACTGATGTACTGTATCACTTGGAGCTCCTGGGGGGGTCCACGTGTCCCGATGAGGGTATGAAGATTCATTCACCCTAAGGTCTCCACTCAGCAAAGCCCTTCTTACCTCCTGGCTGTGCATCCAGCCAGCCCAAATGCAACCAACTGGGGCTCACAGGAGGGAAAGGAAACTCTGTCCTCACTCTTCAGCCCTTGTGCTTGGCAAAGATCACTCCTCCTGCCACCAGAGAAGGCAGGTAACCGGTTCAGGATCTCCACGAGCAAAGCTCAGCAGACAACATGATACAGAGCACAAGGACTTGTGAAAAAGACACTGCAGATGTCATTGCTTCCAGAAGATGCTTTGCCTTTGGGTTCGTTGGAGCCACATCAAGTGCACCTCCAGCTGTATCCCCCAGATAAGACCTACAGCTACAGCCCACCTCAGTTTCCAGGGATGCTGCATGCAATGGAGGGTGAGAAAGCCAAAGAGGGCATCAGCCACAGGAAAGATGCTGCCCAAGGCCCAGTGTGTTCCCAGGAATCAGAGATGCTGCTGGTGAGCCCCTGGAAAGCAGGCGCTGCTCATCCCTGCAAGGCAAAATGCACAGGGAAGCAAGAAAGGACCGGCTGCTGTCTGCCCACGGGTTCACATCTGCCCACTGGGTTTGCTTTGAAGAATCCAAACCTGGTGGGTTTGAGCTGATAGAAACAGAACAGGGGCAAGAGAGAACAAAAGGCAAGTCACCAAGAAACACCAAAGCAGGAAGGGCAACACTTGCCCTGGTGTTCATTTCCCAAGGCTTCTGCTGGTGCAGCACAAGGGTGCTGGAGGAGATGAACAGGGCACACAGAGTTTTCCTCTCGGGAAGCACTGCTTTGACATGGAGCCAGCTCAGGACAGCATGCGCTCATGCTGGCAGATTCCTTGGGCAGCTCAGGATGGTTCTCCCAGCTTCAGGCAAAGCCAAGCTGCTCTTCTTGCCTCGGGAGGTGCTCAGCTGCAGAGTGAAGACTGGGAAAATGCAGGTCGAGGAAGGGAAGAGCAAATCCAGGCCTGGCTGCTGGATGTATCCAGGCACTTCTCTTCCTCTGTCTTTCATACTAAAGCAGGAGAATGACATTACTGCTCAGCTTCCTTCCCATCCAAATAGCATCCACTGTCCTGCTGGCTCTGGCCGCTTCCAGAGCCTCGTTCCCTGCCACAGAATTAACCCTCGTGGGTGAAATTTCCTTCTAATTCCTTCCCCAGAACACCTTCTATATTCCCAGTGCTCTGAAGTTGACACTGACCTGGTGCTACACACAGCAAGAAGATCCTTCTCCCTCTTTTCCCTGTGCCTCCATTTCCCCCCACCTTTCTGATCCCAATTCTGTCAGGTGAGCCCCAAATCCCAACCCCTGTAAGCTTGCAATTGGCATTGGAGAGCTGTGTCCAGAGAAGTACAAGGACAGGGCAAGCAAGAGCCTGGGTGAGCAGGAGAATTCCCTGACACGAGCAAGGAGGAAGCAAAGGAATGTCTTGGAGCTCCACAGCCCTTCTTCCATTTCCATGTGCGCACACCCCCAACCTCCCTCATTTACACAAGTTCACTACAGTTTAGACAAGTATGGACAGCCCCATCCAACACACTGCAAAGGCTCTTCCAGTCCCAGCACTGGACCAGCGGCTCCTTCATCAATGTGCAGAGACATCAAGTGATGGCTCCTGACTTCCCGCACTGGGTGCACCCAAGTGGGTACTTATGTGATGCGTCACTAAAACCCAAAGCAAATGCTTCCTAACCTCATGCCAAGAGTCATCAAGAAGCCCCTGAAGGAAAGGGGAGGATGGACAATTCAGAACAAATGGCTATTGCAGCAGCAAGATACAGGGACACCCAGCCAAGACCTCCACTTGCTGGGATTAACTGGATCTGGGCTCCGCAGCTGTCAACATCAGGTTCTCCTCAGTGCTTTCCCAAACACCTGGGCTAAACCAGCTCCCAGCATGAGCTGAAGCTGCGTTTCTGGTCTGCGAGAGGAATCAGGACTTTCAGGGTCAGAGAGCCAGGAATTGAGTCAGACGGAGGCCCAGCCGGGAAAAGGGAAGCATCACTTGATGAGGGCTTCGTTGATCACCATGGGTTTCCTCCCCCATAATCACTGTTTTTCACTCCCACAGCATAAGACGACGCAGAGATCACCCCTCAGCTGGCAAAGCATTGCTCGGCCATCTCCTATTCCTCCAAAAGACAGCACTCGGAAAGCTTTTCCCTTTGAGCAGCCTCAAAGTTGGCTCTCGCCACCGCTGGCACGAATGAAAGGGATTTCAGTTCCCCCTCCTCCTAAATCCATCCCTTTCTGGTGCGAAGGAAAGGCAGAGGATGACCAAGGGGAGGGAAACGTAACTCTCCCTGTGGCTTCTCACCTCTCATCCTCCTGCAAGGAAGCACTGGAGAGCTGGAAGGGCACGGGGCCATTGTATGGAAGCCCACGGAGCGAGTGCAGGTGTGGGAGGGCAGGGCCGGGAGCACAGTGTATATTATCCATACTCCAGCAGCCCCCGGAACCCATTCTGCATCCCTTCAATCCATGGGGAGGGGCAGAAGGACTGAGTCTTCCCGGCTTCCTCCCAGCCCCTGCCCGCTGCATGCACACATCCACACACACCCTGTGCATAAAGGAGCTCTGTCCTGCTCAGCTCAGCCATGCAATGCCTGCAAGAGGCAGGAGTTTACCTTATTCCCACAGCCTAAGCCTCCTCCTCTCTCCATCGTGGCTGGGAAGCTGCTCCCATTCATGCTTTAATCCCTGGAACAGAGGCACGATTCAAAGCGGCTCTTCGCCCACCGAGGCGGGCTCCCCGCAGCCACCTCCTCCTCCTCCTCTCCTTTCTGCCTTGTTTTCTCGGGTGCGTATTCCTCCCAATCCAGGCAGCGACCAAGACCTTCCTCCACTGCCTCTGCCTCCCGTTCCCCTCGCAAAGCAGCAGCGCTGGAGAGCTCCTTCCTCCTCCTCCGGGCACCTCCGCTTCCCAGGTCTGCAGCGTAGGGAAGAGAGTGGGAGAGGGGGGGATGTGCTAACAGGGAAGAGGAGGAGGAGGAGGAGGAAGGAGCCGGAGCGTGGCTGCTTTGTATCCAGAGCAGTGCCCTCCCCCCGCCAGAGGAGGACCTGTGCCGCTAATGGTCTGTACCAATTGATTCCACTTAGGCAGGGGCGGCGGGAGGAGGGAAAGCCAGGGATGGCTCCGAGCTGGCCCCTTCGGGATCTGCTTCCTGCTCTCCTCACTCCAACCATCGCTCACGGAGGGAGGTGAGGGAGGTGCTCTCCAGCTCAGCAGGCAGGGGGGAAGTGCGACGGAAGGGTCTTGGAGAGGGAAAGCAGCGCCTGGATGAGGGATGCAGAGCAAGGCTCTCCTCCAGCCCCTCCGCTCCACCTTCTGCACGCACACTGCTCTTGGTGAGTGCCTCCATTCCCCACCTGGCCTTTGTGAGTCCCCCATGCCTAGCATCATGTCTTTCCAACCATCCCAAGCCCAACAGTGCACCCTGGCAGCTGACCGAGGGCCTTGGCCCTAGGAAAGGACAGCAGGAACATGATTCCCCCATGAGAAGGAGGCTCCGGATGTGCCAAGGGCTGTCCCTCAACTGGAGACAACTGCAGACAGGACACCTGGACCTCTAACAGTGCAGCAGGACCCTGCCCTGTGTATCCCCTCCTTCAGAGGGACCACTTGGAGGATGCAGGAAAGAGCTCACCTCCCGGCACTGGCTAGTGGTTAACGCAGGCAGGGCTGTCTCATGCTCAGCAGCACAGCCCTCCAGGCTGCCTCAGCACCACAGTCACTGTGTCTCTGAAGGCCACACTCACATCTGGACAGTCTAACACGAGCCAAAAGTCAGCCCTGAGGTTGGAGGTGAGTTACATTTTACTTGTCCTGCTCCTGCTGCCTTCCAACCACATCAGCCCCTCCATATCCCACCATCTCCTCCTGGCTACGTGTTCCACAGAGGACATGCACAGATCCACAGTTACTCCCCTGTTACTCCCTCTCTTCCAGATCTGGTAAGGTTACAGTGCCATGGTAACCTGTAGGTATAGACACATTTACTTGTGCTTCACCCAGAAAAGGAACAGCAAAGGAAAAACACAACCTTCCAGTTACTATGAATAGCTTCAGCACTTGGGGAGCTGAGGTCCCGGTTGTGGAGCCTTCTCAGGGATATTCAGCAGTGATTCCCATCATTGCCAGGGCCAGCAGCTCCCATACTCTTCCCTCCTCAAGTGAAGCAATCTGGGGAACTCCACATGTGGCCCCAAGCCACTGCTTCAGGTCTGCACTGCACAAACCAGGAAGATGAAGCCTCCACCCACAGAGGGTGATGCTTGAAGGAGGTGCTTTACAAGCCTGTGGATGGACAAGGATGAGCTGCCAAGCCAGAATCCTTGCTGCACAGCCAGGCCAGCTCCTGCTGCAGATCAAGGCAGCTCTTGCAATCAAAGGGAATGTGGCCTTTTTGTCCTTGGTCTCATTTCCTGCAAGGCACAGAGGGAGAGCTCAGCTCCAAAGCCTGGGAATGTCATGCCAATTCAGCCAGTATTAAAGGTTTCACTGAACCCCCTGCCAGGTAAAAATGCATAATGGCCACTTACATCAGAAGGAGGGGTTCAGACCAAGCGCTTCTCCAGTATGTCCCAGGCTACCTGCTGTTCTTGAGGAGATGGATAGGAAGGAACTGTCCCTTGAGGCCTCTATGAGGAGATGGATAGGAAGAAACTGTCCCTTGAGGCCTCTATGAGGAGATAAGAAAGGGCCTATTCTTTGTCTGTTTCAGGGCTGGGTGAGAAAACAAGGGAGAAGAGCCATAAAGATGCTCTTGCCACAAAACCTGAGCACATCCAAACTCAGGGAGGAGGGAAAGGGGATGTGCTACACCTGAGATGTGGGAACACGATGGGTGAGCAGTAACACTTGAGGCTCAGCCCCTCATCTGTGTCTCTGGAGGCTCACAAGGGTGAAAGGCATTGGGGAAAGTATCAGAGGCTCTGCAGGGACACAGACATAGAGAGAGGCATTGCTGAGGCCTCCCCGGCTGCACATCACAGCCTGACTCACCCGAGCAGCAGAGCAATGCTGCAGAGCCGCTGCTCGGACATCTCCCTTCGAGCCTTTGCAGCGATGTGTTAGCAGCGCTGGCCATGGAGTGCGCCACATGCCCCAGGGGCAGATTCCCGCAGAGAGGGATGGAGGAGAGGCTCAGGCAATGCACCTGAAGGATCTGGGATCAAGGGGGGAAGGGAAGGGTGTGGTTTGCCTGGAATCCAGCGCGCTTCCCAGAGGATGCGCCTGGGAAGCAGCAGCCTCGCTGTTGACAGCAGTGTATGTAAACAGAGCAGTATTTCCCTACTCCCTCCCCCTTCTTATTGTAGCACAAACCACCCCGAGTAAAACACACAAACACAACAATCCACTATAAATGGAAAACAAAGCCCCAGGCACAGGCACACACACGCACGTAGATGCTCTTCTGGAGAGCGCAGCATACATTCAGCCCCTTAAATGCCATTTTGAACCACGAATGCTGTGCCCGTCAGGGACATTGCCACAGGCATGGGGACATGGGAAACCCTAACCTAGCTGCTCCCAGCCTGCCCCAAGCCTGCTCCTTGACCACACTCCATCTCCCCATCCCAGACTCTCCATCCCAAACCCCGCAGCAGCAGAGCTTCCCGGCTGTGTTACCAGGAGGAGGCAGAGCTGCAGCTCCTTTCCCCCTCTTACCACCATCTGGCACTGTCAGGAGGATCCCTGCCTGGAATCACGCTGCAGCCAGGCAGGCACACGAGTGTCTCCGGCTCATGCTGAGGCAGCACAGGCAAGGGCAGAGCACGAGGGCACACCATGGAGAAGGTGTGTTTCCATGGGCACACACAAGCACGGGGCTGGGAGGGAGCACAGCTATCCACAGGAACAGGATGAGGGAAGAGATGGGCCAGTTTTCGCAATGTCAGAGCCAAGCTTAGCACTAGGAAGGGAGAACCTCATCCGATACCCCATTTCCCAGACAGTCCCAATGCACTGGGAGAGGCCATGGAGAAAAATCCCTCCAAGCTTTGCCAAACTAAGACAATTCCCTTGCTTCCCAAAGGAGGCTGAGCGTGTAACCACAACTCAAACTACATCCCATGATCACACTCCACGCAACAAAACCTCTCAGCTCTGGTGCTCCCTTTAAGTACCGTGGTCCATCCCACCCTCTGACATGGATCCTTGCTCCTACGTGTATGTACTGGTCACAAAGATCCCATCCCAACTCTCTTTATGATCCACTCAATGAGCCTATCTCACGGGCTTCACCTACCCAAGCCATCAGAGATGCTTCTTTCGTCACTCAGCTCCACTTGTGCAGCTCCACTTGTGCAGCTCCACTTCTGATTCACTTGACACGATGATGTCCAAGAGGACCTTTGAAAGAAAACTACTCCCTGAGTACAGCCCATCTTTCCCTTGAAGCCAGGGCAGGGAGATCCTCTCTTCCCTGGCAGCAACGCAGTGATGCTTCTTAACATCTTGGCAGGAGCTCTTCACAGGCTAAAGACCCATTGCAGGTAACCTCACCCAGGGGAACACCAAACAGGGGATGCTTTAGCACACTGCTGGGAGCTGGCAGGAGTGATTCAATAACCCCTCACCTCCTTGTCCAGCTACAGCCCTGCTCCGATCGATGCCCTGGCCAGAATCCAAGGCAGAGACTGATGAGAGACCGGCACAAGGCAGACAGTGCTAAATCACATACATCCCAAGTGTTCCTGAGGGATTGAAATTCATTGGGAAGCACCCTGTTAGCAAACAAACAGCAGCAGCAATCCAGCTCTCCCCGCATGGCTTTATAAGCAAGCTCTGGTTCCAAATCCTCCATCACAGAGGTCAGAAACTTTTGTCTTGGCTCTGGATGCCATCACTTGAGGCCAGAAGAGAGAAGGGGAAGCAAAACCATGCTGGGGTTATTGCTGGGTCTCTCGGTGCATTCAGGCAACCCCAGATGGGGCCTTACACACAACAGAAGCACAGGCCCTTTTGGATTTTAGGGCTCAGGAGACTCCCCAGCATGTCTAAGCCAAAGACCTGCATTTCTCTCTGCCTTAATCCTTCAGCTGCGCTGTTGACACATGCTCTGCCCCATTTCCAACTCTGCCATCCCCACATTTCCTACCACTGCTTCACCCAGCAGCTTTGGATCTTACAGAGAGAGACCCTTCTTCCAGAGCAGCTCGTGGCACAGGATCACACAAGCAATTGAGACTCTTTTTTCCTGCCCTCTTTCTACATACTCATTTCAGATGTTTCAAACCAGCAGAGCCTGGTGCAGAATGCCCCGAAAGCAAAGCAAAGCACACCTGATGGCAGTCTCACCTCATCCTATGGGTCAGCATCATCCTGCTGCCTCTTGCCTGGAAGTATTCACAGGTCGTGATAACACGGCACAAAAGAAGCAGCAGCAAATCTCAGCTGTGGCAATCGTGTCCCTGCCAGATGCCTACGCCTTGCTATTAACCTCAGTTTCTAAACTAGGATGTGGGAATCACGTCACCTTGCCTGGGTTTCCAAACCAGCGTCAATTGGGTCTATAAGGAACTGCTGTGTTCATGCCTGGGAAGGAAAAATGAGGATGCAACCAGAGTGATAAATCCCCTGCTGTGCACATTTCTGGTTTTATCATGTAGTTAATCAGGAAGGAGTATGTTCAGTTTAGCCACAGCTCCATGCTCTGCCTCTATAATCTGAATCCCAGACGGGCCTTATAAAACCATAATCTGCAATGCAAAATGGCAAAGCATATGGGAGTGTCTATAGATTTTCCAAATCACCTGTGCCCTAATTTAATCTGAATAACAATTAGTTTACTCTTATCAGTTAATTGTGCCCCTTGTGGATTCAGCAACACTGCAGCTCCTCACCAAACACCTTTGTCTGAGCACGCTGTGATTACGCTCCAGCTCTTCCAACCCTCCTTGCAGCTTTGGCAACAAAGCAAAGCTGCTGCTAAACACAGCCCCAGCACCACTGACAGCAAACCTGGGCTGACAGAGCAGGAGAACTAAGCAAAGCAGGCTGGGGTTAACAGCAGGTTACTCCAGCCCCTCCAACTCAGCAAGGGCAGCATCCTCACAGCACCCTGGATGAAGAAGGACATGGAGCTGTTGGAGCAAGTGCAGAGGAGGCCACGAGGATGCTCAGGGGCTGGAGCACCTCCTATATGGAGACAGGCTGAGAACATTGGGCTGTTCAGCCTGGAGAAGAGAAGCTGCATGGAGACCTCAGAGCAGCTTCCAGTATCCAAAGGGAGGCACAGGGATGCTGGAGAGGGACTCTGCATCAGGGGCTGTAGCAAAAGGACAAGGGGTGATGGGTTCAAACTGAAACAGGGGGAGTTCAGGTTGGATATAAGGAATTTCTTCCCTGTGAGGGTGCTGAGGCACTGGAACCTGCTAGATTCAGGCATCGGAAGCATCTTAGCAGCAGAATTAGATGTTGAAGCCACAGAGGATGTGCATCTTCACACTAAGAAAGCTGAAAGGCTTCTCCATCATCTGTGCTGATGCCTGCTCCTGCACTGCCCTGAACACAGATGGAAAGGACACTCACCCTGCTCGAGTCAGGGAATCCACTACCTGCCACATCAAATATGCTCATCATCCTACTATAGTCTGACCTCTGCTCCTCTCCAAAATGAGGTATCTCCACCCTCACCAAGGAATAAGCTGCTGTGAATACTTAATCACTTATTACTCTCCTGTAACTGTTACCATGATGTTTCCATACTCTGTTTTGGTGTGCCTCTCACCAGGTCATTGTTTCGGAGCCATAGGCTCCAGTGGAACACCAACATTCATCTCCCACAGAGAGCAGATGCAAAGCTCATGGTGTTTGATCTCTCCTGGGAAAAGACGATGCCACAAGCAGGACCAGACTGAGCTCTGGCATTGTGGCAATGCCAGGAAAGATCTCTGATGCTCCCCAATGGATCACCCCTCTCTTGCTGACCAACTCACCAGGTTGGTAAGCAGCAAAGAAGCAGCAACTCCAGGTTTTAAACAAGGCCAAGTGCCACTTGAGTAGCAACACCAGTGTGAGCCCCTGCTGTGGCTGGGATAATCCTGCAGGCAGCATCAGCTATTCTGACAGCAGTGAGTCACTCACCAGACTAATTCCCAGCTAAAGACAGGAATCAGGCTTTGACTCTCTGTGGAGCTTCGAGCAACATCACCTCTGCAGCTCTCACTTCTGCTCCAACCATCACACACAGCCAAACACATGCAGCATCAGTCAGGATGAGCTGGCAAGTGAGGACAGGGCCTGTCTTTTGACCAGCTCATGCTCCTCAGAGCAACACTTGCAGCTCACGCAGCACTACTTGGGCTGGAGGAAGAAGCTGGAAGCACAAAGCAAACCAAAGCTTGTTCTGGCAGTGATCACACAGGTCTGACAGCATCACCCTCTAAAGCAATCTCACCCACAGCATACACTGATGACACAGGCAGGAAAAGGCACTTGGACATGAGCACAGAGCACAGCCGTGCTCTCCTCCTGCAGGAACACAGACCTGAGCCTTGCAAGCTTGGCTGTCTCCAGCACATGGAGCATCTCTGCCTGTGGACATGTGGGCTGTGCGTGGCACTGACCTCCAGCAGCACCCTCTGCCAAGGGGCTGAGCAAAGGAACACACCAGGAGGAAAACAACCAACATCTCCATGCTAAATAACCCCTTTGTTGCCCAGTGCTCTCTCCCACAGGCAGAGACAGGAACGGGATCTGCATCCTGCTTGAGGGCTCCATTTGCACAGAGGACGTTTTCAAACTGGCCTAAAGTGTGCCTAGAACTGACTAAACCTGGGTCTGCCAATGCCCAGTTTAATGCTGTGCTTGATGCTGACCTGCTTTCTCCTCTCATCTCTGTAGCTGTCCAGTGCCAGCATAAGGCATTGAACACAGAGGCATCTGCTGTCCTGTCTTGGTCTGTCCTCTCCTCTCCTCTCCTGTCCTCTCCTCTCCATGCTTGGAGCAAGACATGCACTATATGAATAATGGAATAGTCTGTAGCAGCTCCATGTTCAGGTTCACACAGACATTTGCACTTAAAGCAGACTAAAATCCCTCTGCTTCACACTTCCCTGATTGAATCCAGCATCCCAGCTCAGCACAGTGATTCCAAGGGCACTGAAATGTCTCATGCAACTGAAGTAAAATATTAACTGATATTTGTAGATGGTTGCTCTCTAAATGTCCATGAGAAACAACTCTTGCATCTTTTAGCTCTCCCCTGCCTCAATCAGCATCACACTGTATCAGGCTGCAGGTCAAGCAGCAGAAGCCAACAGAGAAGTTTTTCCCTCTGTTCTTCCTTTCTACTATGGTAACAGCTCAGGAACTGCTGGTCCTGAGAAGAGGAAGTCTGTGTGTGCAACACATCAGCTTGTATGGAAAGAGGAAGGACCCAGCTCTACACTGCATGCTCCTACCTGCAGCTGTTTGTCCCAGGACATTGTCCTCCAGCACCCTCAATGCTCATGTGGCTCTTTTCTCCTCTCCTGTGCTGCCCAGTCAGTCAGGCACCTCTGTTTGCAGGACCTTGGCTGTACCTGGTATCAGGGCTGTCATCACTCGCAGGCACTGACAGGCAGCATTTGCTTGGGCACAGTTGGGTGAAGAGCCCCTTCAGCACATTCTGTTCCTCACACGCTCTGCCTGCTGATTGAGTTCTGAGGTGCTGGAGAAGTGGATGAGGAGCAGAAAGCAGTTCTTGAACACATCCCAGCTCTCACCTTGCTGGGAACAAGCGAATGCCAAGTGGCAGGGCTGCTTGGGGCTTACATCAGAGCAAAACACCCAGTGCAGCAAAGAACCCTCCCACTCCCATGCTCCAAGACAGCCTGCACAAGGGCGAGGACGCCTATTTATTTTGTGTGGTTTACTCCTACTAATAGCAGCCCAACTCCAACCCATCCCGCCAGCACTGAGTAATGCTCAACAACCTCTTTTCCTTCCTGAAGATACCCATTGTACAGGCAGGATCTCTGTCATCATCAGCATGTCATCCACAAAGGTTTAGAGCCAAAGAACTTTATTCATACCGACTCTTAAGCATGTGTGTGTCAGCATCTCTGTCTGGAGCACCAAGGCTCTGCGGGCTCTTTGCAGGTATTATGCCTCTGCTATTTTAAGGGAAATAGAATTTGCTCTTAAAAATAATGAGATTTAAAATTAATAAGCTTGGGGCTTTGCAGCTCTCTGGACTGGGGCTCCGCAGCCCGCACTTGTAACACACTGCTGCATTGCTTCCTATAGCCACCAGGTCTAGGAGCTTATTTAAAAGCAAAAGCTTCAGCTTCCTATGTTTCAGGACCAGAAGCTCTACAGAGAAACATCAAATTGCATTAGATCCACAGTCACACTGCAAAAATTGACAAGGTGAGTACATAAGCTCACAGTATTACTGCTTACTTCCTTAGCTGACGTACTGAGCAGTGATACCGGTCGGCAGCACAAGTTGTTCCACCCAGAAGCAATTGCCTTACACTATTACATGTAGGAGCAATACACATGCACACTCAGAGCTGTCATTCTTTGAGCTAGAAGGTGCTGGAAGGATGATGATTGCACACGGCTGCAAACAATGGGAAACTCCAAGAGCAACAGATAAGTAAGTGCTTCCTACAGGTACCTTGCAACTCCTTGTAGAAAGATGTAAGTAGAAGAAAACTACCTGTGTGGAAAGTGAACTGTGTTCCTGTTCGGGGCACAAGGACATCAGCTCTCATAGAAGGTATCAAATAGAGTCAAGGAGATTAGGGAAGATGACCATGGAAATTGTAATTCCCAGGATCCTTTTCCTGCAGACAGATGGTCATTTCAGCTTTCTGTTCTCTAATCCCTTGTTCTGCAAAGCAAACATCCTAAATCCCAGATAATGCAGGTTTTACCATCTCCTACATTTCCCACAGCATTAAAGCTAGCCCCAGTGATAGGATACATATGCTTAAACATCTGCATGCCACAGGAATCTCCTACCTGGATTCAGCACAGGGGTGAGCTCTGCATCCTGACTCCAGCCCCGGAAGCCCCTGATAAAGCAGCCACCATTTCCAGTAGGCATCATGGGGATTAACAGGAACCTTTACCTGGGAATGGCCTTTCTCTGGCACAGCCAAGATTCCTCAGCCATGTTTCTAAATAGAAGGAAGGTTGAGCGTATTAAAAGTACCATGGAGCCCTTAAATCCATCTTTTATCTTCTCATATGACCCAAAGAAGAACCAGTGTGCCAAGTGGCCCTTCTGGAAACGAACAGCAAGGGATGCAGGAAGCAGTGAGCAGTTTGGTACAACATGACAAGAATGAGGTAGTATATGACCTATTTATCCTCTAACTCTGGAGGTGAACACTTGCTGGTGTTCACGTGTAACACATGCCATCTTGGGGTTGGTGTTCCTGACAGGCTCTCTCATCTCATGGCTAATGGCTCATTATTTGTATTCATGCAGGAGGAGGGAATTCTTCATTATTGGAGAGATAGGACATGTATTTATTATTATATATAATACATATACATTGGAGTATACTGATTGTATTTTCCAAATGATCACACAGACTCTAATTCCATCTGCAAGGAGCACTAATTGGCACTGGAATTACCTCCTAAAGTAGGAATTGGAGCTTCTGACACAGAAAAGCAATCAGTGTCCTTGTGTTGTGAGGGGAAGGGTGCAGGTCCCTTCCCAGCTCACACTGCAAGAGACCTTTTGTCTGCCCTTGGAGTTTACTGTAATGTGGGGAAGGAGATTAAATGAGCATTTCAGAGAGGTATTTCCCTGCTTTAGATGCACGTTTCAAAGGAACACAGTATGTCAGTTTAATTGTTCTATACTCAGAGCAGAAAACTGAGGCTCTCCTGATCCCTTGGAAACTGGACTTCTTTGTCTGAAGATGCTCAGTACAGTACCATTGAAAAGCAAATCTCAGAGCATCCAGAAAGTGCCTTTGTTCCTGCTGGAAGCACTGTGCTCTTCCAGACATGAGGTCATCTGTGTTAATCCCAGAGGGAATGCTGTACCAGCTCCTTTAGATGGAAAAGATGCTCAATCATTAACTTGAATCATGCACCCAAGTAGCATCTCTGTCTCCAGGAAGGGAAGGGATCAGGGTGTTGAGCACTGACTGCCAGACACAAGGTATGTTTCTCTATCTGAAATAGAGCAGAATTTATACTACTTCCAGTCCTCAGATGCTCCTTTCTCAGGGTTGGGCGGAACAAATGGTGTGGTAGATGTCTGTTGTATTGCTTAAACAGTGAAAGGAACAGCTACATATGCAAGCCTGCAGTAGCCAGGTCACCCAGTGAGCAGTGGAATCAGAGAACCCTGTCCTATGGCAATGGATCGAGGTTTAGGCACTGTTGGTCAGTGAGATGCACACTCACAAGCAGCCTTATTCCTATTTCTGGGACAGTTGCAATGTCTCCCACCCAGATCCTGGTCTATAATTAGGGCGACCTTACAGTGCAGGACTCAGCAGTGGGATGAAGAGTCTTTTCTCTGTCCATATATGTTTCCAAAGCCTATAGAAATACAGGACTCTGCCAGTCCCTCTGGGTAATACAAGTTAACATTCTCTGAGTTCTCTTTGAGACTGACACTCCTGCTCCAGAGCCATCCGAGGGCCAGGGACAGCAGGATCTCCTGTTTGCAGATCCAGTGGAAAGCATCTCAGAGGAATAAATCTATCAGCACAGCTCAGAGAATGCTCCCAACTGAAGCTGAACCTGGCACAAAGGAACAGGCAAGTAACGGAGATGAAAGGGAGCAAGCAGCACCGCCTTTCTTAGACATGCAAAACCAGGCAGCTAAACCCCAGGGAGTCACAAGAGTGACTTTGTAAAGGCATGATTAAAGACAAAACAAACACTGGGAGCTGGGGTTTGCCTTTGCTTTTCAACTCCAGCAATTATAGCAACTTAACCTGAAGCATGCTCCATCTGCAACCAGTTGCTCTGCATAACTATGTTCTTAATTTGAATGGAGAGCTGAGTTCACACCCTGAGCAGGGCTGGAGACTGGAGATGTGTGGAGGGAAGAGATCCTGTGTGACTCTTGCAGTATTTGATGAAACAATAAGACACTGGGGCAGGGAGAACTACCTGTGACATGACTGCAAGCCAGCACTCTGGCTTTAATGCCCCTTAGCACTGTGGCTTGGTTTGGTTCCTGTATTCTTCTGCTTATGCAGATACAATCTCTCACATTGTTTTGGAGACTGGGTTGGAGCTGGAGGGATGCTGCAGCTGCAGCACGCTCACAGCCACACATCACTGCTGCCTTTTATGAGCAGGAAAATGGGCCACTGGTGCTGCTGCAGCAAGCAGCTGTTATTTGTTGTTCTCGGGTGGTTGTTGGGGTTGGGGTTCTCATTTGGAGCTATTATGATGAGTTTGCCTTCTCTTCCCACTTAACTGAATTACAGTGTTGATGTGCCAAGCCTCTCGTGGAGCTGCACGGATCCTGCTTCCCTGGAGCAAAAGCACACCTCTGGCTTCCCTCACAGGGAAGAACTTCTGCTTTATATCCAATCCAAATCTCCCCTTCAGGTACAACTGCAGAGCATCTGTGTGTGCAGAGAGGGCCTCAGCTGCCTCCACACAAACCCAAACGATCACTGCCAGCCGCTGCTTCCCAAAACCAGGGATGGGGAAAACAGGCAGATTTACCTCCTACTGTAGGACAGAAATACAGGCACAGCTGTCCCTCCCAAATGGTCTTTTTTAATAGAACCACCTCATTCGTTCCATAAAAGCAACTTATTTTAAAATAGCACTACTTTGGCATTAAAAATGTTTCCCCTTCATAAACCACCACTGCTAGATGTTTAATATAATAGCAGCTCACACTGCCTAGAAATATGCTGTAGCTTATACTTACAGGGATCTTAAACATGTTTCCAAGGCAGAGCTGCTATTCAAAGGCATCCTTCCCCTTTTTTATCCCACTTAGGGGATAAAAAAGCTTTTAGACCCCCCACAAAGGATGTTGCTTTTGAAATCACAACTGATGCCCACTTTGCAGCCAGGATTATACAAGTCATCTGTATCCAACCCACAGAAGGTATGGAGTCCAAGCCATAGAATGCTGGATCTCCTTTCTGTCTGTTCCTACTTCAGTTCCTGGCACGTCCATCCAGATTCAAACTCCAGATCACACAAGATAAAGGCAGGACAAGTGAAGTCTCAGGTCCTGGTTCTGCAACCTGTCTTCCTGCACCCAGATCCACACACAGACTTGAACAGGGTATGATACTGACAGGCACTGGCAGACACATAGACATTTGGCTGCAAATCAGGGTCTATTCTTTGCTTTCCCAAGAAACAGGATGTTTCATTAACTAAAAGCAGGTCATTAAGGAAACAACCACCAAAAAGCAAAGATAAGAAATGGGAAATCCCAAAGGATTTTGTTCCTTTTTGGATAGCTCTGCAATCAATCAATGCACTGGCAGAGAAGAAATGTTGCAGGAAGAGACTCCCCCTCTGCTGCCAGCTGGCTGTGAGACTCAAGCGTGCTGACAGCAATGTCAGGAGCTGGCTGTATCTTAACACTTGGTGATGGTCAACCCACAGGTCCAAGCTATTGCACAGATCTGCTGTTCCCTGTGGGCCTTTTAATGTTATAGTTCTCATTCATGTGTTAGATGCTTCAACTCCTCCAGCCTTCTAAGCAAGTACTTTCTATTTGTGAAGCCTCCTTTCCCTGGCACTGAATCCTGGTCTTGTCCCCAGCCCACACACTCCATAGGCACAACCGGCACCAAACTCCACTGCTATTAATCCCATTTTAACCATTCCCCAACATTTTAGCCCAGTTTTTTTCCTTATGCAAAGTCCATCCATAGCATGGAACACTTTTTGAGGCCACTGCAGAATGCAAGGGCCAGGGAATGGCTGATCTCTGTCCAAAGCTCTGGAACACGAGGAAAGAGAAGCAGCACATGTTATCACAGAGCCAGTCTGTTGCACATCTGTGGATGGAGCTGTTGTAAAGACACAGCAGCAAGGTAAATCCAACCAACACACATGCTTAGATGCTTCTTCCCGGATCTTCTCTGTTTCAAAAGGAGTAGGGCAAAGCTGGATATTCTGGCATTTCTTTTGCTTTTGGGTATAACGTGAAGCTGAAAGAGGTGCAGTGATTTGCCTAAGGCATGGGTGACCCTGATGGTGTGATGCCGAGCCAGCCGGACCATGGCCCCTCTTGCCTGATCTGCAGCATATTTCTCAGCCAGCACCACCACTTTGTTGGGCTTACACAGGCTGAATTGATATAGCAGTGAGAGAAAGCAAATATTTAGAGCAAGGGATGTAGCATATGCTATGTGGGATTCTGCATTAACTAGGCAGGGATATGGAATTTATCAGACACAGATAAGCACTCGAGGAACCAGGGAAGAAGTGTTCATTAGCTGGTGATATGTATTCCCATGCAGCAGAAATTTGCTCCTTCCCATCAGCAGATCACACCTTTTGCAGCAGGATTAGTTGATGCCTTTCATGATAATGTAAGAAGATTATATTTTCCCTTTCTCTTCACAATCCAAAGCACTTAAATGCAGAGAACCAGCTTTCCTGAGATAGCACCATGGAATTACCACTCTCCCCAAATAAAACCCTGGAGAGGCCATCAGAGTGGAGCAAGGGCGTTCGCCTTAAACACATTCACACCCCAGCTCAGCAAGAGGAAATAGCAGCAGCTGAGCCCTTCAGATCTCATCTCCACGGAGGGCCTGGCAATTGCCATAGGTCCTGATGCAATGACAGTGCTCAAGAGCTTAAAGGATGCTCTTGGCCTTCTGATTGAGACTTAAAGATATGACTCCATCCAAATGAGCACTGCTCTTTGGATGCTGCAGGGCCAGCTGGCCATGGAGCAGGGCAATTGGCAAGCAGAGGAAAACTGTGCTGCATTCCTTGTGAAAGGGCTGGAGCTTTCAGCTCTGATATCCAGGAGATATTTATATTGGAAGATGCAAATGAACAAATGTTTCTCTAACACAGAAAACTGTCATTAGCAAATAGCCCAGCCAGGCCCACTTTAACCGGGTGGCAGAGCTGAGCTGCTCTTGGAAAGGGAGCTTTAATAGCAGGGGGCCTTCACTTTCAAAGTGTAGATCCAGGAAAGCAAGAGGAATGACAAACCCGGAGGTGTAACAGAACACTGGCAGTGGATGGGGCAGTCTAGGGGATGATTTACAGATATAGGAAGAACCAAAGTGCTACGTTCCTTCTTCTATGCACATCTATGTCAGCCTGAGGGCTCTGATTTCATCCCCTTCCTGGGCACTGGGATTCCAGGGCTGCGAATCTCTGTTTCCACTGCTCAGCCCCAGAGTTTTCTCGGAGTTGAGAAACCTGCCAGTGGGTTGTGTATAATGGAAGAGGGAGCTCTAGCTAAAGATAACAGGACCTGTTTCCTACCATAGCATCTAGAATAAACCCAAGCTCAACAAAGAGGTATCGTTTCTGGGAAGCCAGACTGGTTTATTTGTCCTCCTGTCATTCATCTTCCCTGTTGCTGTACCTCCACCCATATGTTTCTGCTGCTCCCTGAGCCAGTGGAATGAATAAAAATCCCAGGTTGAGCCTTTCTTAGTGTGTGTGATGCAAGCCAAGCTGCTCTGAACGTCCTCTTGTTGGGTATGAATGCAGCATGCTATTTGTTACACAAGTATTTTGCTGTGGCAGACAGAAAGTGACATTTATGGCTCTATCATGAGAATGAATTTCCCCATCCATTAAAATGATGTACAGGTAAACACTCCGTTCATTTTCAATCCATGAGCTTTGGTTTTTTCTTTGCTCAGGTAGATGGGTCCATCAATACAGCTTCTATTAGCCAAACTATGTGCTGGGAAGTGAGAACTACTGAGAAATGGTCCAGGCCTGGAATTAAAGGGGCTGTAGCTTGAAGAGGGAGTGCAGAAACTCAGTTTATTAGTGAACTCTCCTCTCCTAGATCTGCATGCAATGCATCTCTAGAGCTCTGCTGCTGGAAAGACACTGTCCCATTCAGTGATGAGGAAACACTGCTCCTGGCTCCAGCATCAACTAGAACTGACCCCAGGATATCTACAGAATAGATGTTACATATTTACCATTCAAAGTGGAAAAACCCCAGGACATTGACTGGAGAAGCTGTAAATCTGATGGCACAATGCATTTACAAACATACATCTACTAAAAGAAGAGCAGAGAGTGTAAGCTAGACACTGGTTCCTCAGCTCCTGGCTGAAGATGTCACCTAGCAAAGCAGGTTGGTGATAATCAGTCACTGAGAGCTGAAGGGAAAATCCTTAATATTGTGATGTGTTACAGTGCTTCAGGATCCTCTGCCAGGGAGGATTTACAGCAGGTTTGCTATGATTTACAGAGGATTGCTATGAGAAATGCACCAGGTAGAAAGAAAACACGCTGTCCATGTAAGCCACATCACTTGGGAAATGAAGTACCACTGTTCACCCACTGTGATTGCAGAGATGAGGGGAATAACAATTAGACTGAAGTGACTCATATGTACCACTGTGCAATGTTATTGTGTATTAAATAAAAGCCAAATGATGATATATCAAGTTGTCTCTGTGATTCAGCCAGTTGCGTTGCTCATGTGGACCCATATCCATGCCATCTGCAGTGCAACGTGATGCTGAAGGAACCTGTGCTTATGGAAGAGGCCGTGGCTCCTCTGAGGTAATATTGAACCATGTTTCTGATGTCCTTCAAGGCATTCAGGAGAGTCACGTTGTTCATCCAGCTTTCCTGGGGAAAAGCCAGCCTAGAAGAGTTGTATTGGATCTCTTTGAGCCTTGCTCACATCCATTTGCCATTCCTTTTCTTTTGGAGTGTTTTCCTAATCTCAGTTTTAATCGTATCAAGCTAAATTCAGTGCTCTGTTGGACTTCCTCTGGATGAATCAAATCTGAGGGTCCTTTGATGGTATATTACACAGTATTATTTAGACAGAAATCAGGATTATTTCACAAGGAAAAGAGGGGTTCATAGCAAAATGTGTGTCTAGCCCCAGAAATCAGGAGAGAAGGAAAGGTTCAGATGTCTCCTTTTTGCTACATGTCCACAGTCTAGATATTTCTAACTAGAGTTTATGACTTATTGCCTGTGTCTCCTCTCCTCCACTGAGAAGCAGAGAGAATGGAGAAGTTATGGCAGGAAAACTTTTAAGAGAGAAATCACTTTCTTTTCATGATAATATTCTTAAAGGAAGTAAAAAACAGAGTGCAGAAAAATGAATGCCAAAGAAGTATTTCTCAGTAGGATGTGTTACAAAACACTCCTGGAGGCATCTGCAGGTCTGGTATCCCCATAAATATGTTTTCCATAATTAACACCCAGAAACTGCCTGACAGGATCTAAATGGAAGCTTTAAGACACTTCATTTAGGAAGCATTGGAATGCATTGGAAGCGGTTCTCCTGGCCTGGCCATCCAGCTCCTTCTCCCTTACGGAGGCATACGCTTTATCTCCTGGGCAGCCTGTGTGAGCGTGGCAACCTGCAAAGCTACAGCTCATTTCCAAATGGAGCTGGTTAATTCATTCTCCTCTTTCTTTTAGTTCCAGCCCTTGAGGAGAGGAAACCAAAGAGATTCTGTTAGCTGGGGCTGAAACAGGAAGCAGCAGGTGAGAAAGGGCATTTCCTGTTAGGAATAATGCCTAAATGTGCACAGCTACATCAGGGATATGGATTACTTTCAGTGTAGTCCTCCTTCTCCTTGCTAATTTCTGTTCATATTCATTTTGCTATGGATGTCTTCAACTGCCTTTGTATCAGCCAAGCTGTTTCTTTGATCTCTTTTGTCGCAGGGGTCCTTGGCAGTGGGTTTGTATTAAAAGCATGCCCTGGAAGATGTTCTGTTCTGAAACCAGCACTGGTGTGGCAATCACTGCCTCGCAGCTTCCTGAGCAAGGGTTAAAGCAGAGCGTGAAGAGCGCAAGAGATTTGCTTAGCATGTTCAGTGCAAGGAGAAGGGCTCCATTTGTCTGCAGAGCCTTACCAAACCCCACTGCATATCCACCCTGCCAAAGATGCTTTCTGTCAGAGTGGGTAAAGTCAAAAAGGAAGGAGCGTGAGCAGAGGGCACAGCACCCTCCCCAGCACAACCTCACAGCTTCCAGAGATGCTGTGGTTCACAGGGAGCATCTTTGTCTTCCACCAGGCCATGAAGGATGCTTTTCCCCATCATTTTGTGCAGGCATACCTGTGTGTTTTGTCAAATGACCTAGAAAAATCCTGCTTTCCTTCCTGGATTCTCACTGTCTCTTCCAAGTTTGGCCCTGAGTGAGACACTTCAGACAAGTGAGATCCTTCTCCAGAACTTTCTGATTTCCACTGCTGCAGAGAGCCCTCATTTTAGGTGGGGAGGGAAGGAAGAAAGGAATAGATGTTGCAGGGTTATGAACACTGGAGAAACACAGCTCCTATTCTCATTGGAGGCCCTGCAGCAGGGTTAGCAAAGGGAACAGAAATGCCAGCTGACGTGCACGCAGAGCAGTCCCTAAATAGCAGCTTTTCAGAGCTCTCCCTTAGGCTGTGACAGCTCCAGTAGCAAAAGGCACTGCAGAAATGGTGCTGAACTGAGCCCTGCACTTGGGGATGCACTGACAGGGCAGTGTGACTGGACCTACCCTTCCCAGAGCAACACCCATGTACTGTTGTGCATAAGCCAGGGGAGAATCCAGGGCCAGCTCCTTCCAAGCCCCATTCCTCTCATTATGCCACCCTCACTGTCCCTATTCAAACTCTTGCTCCAGTGGACATTTGTGCTTTTTGGCTGATTTTCCCATCTCATCTTCAATCGCCATTGCAAGCAACCTATGTGTTAAAGCACCTCTGCAGCTCCAAAGCACAGGAGCCACCAAGATCACGTAAGGCTGAACAATGTGGCCTCAACAGATCTCCAGAACGCATTTAACTCTTTGGTGAAGGCCCAGAGTAGCAACTGAAGGTTTTCAGGCACCATTTCAATGCAGAGGGTGCTCTCCTCACACAAAACTGTGGATGTTCGCCTGTTGTTTCTGTGGCAGACAAAGGATGTTTGCAACTGTGTTTGGATTTCCCCAGCCACAGTGGTTAAATCCATCTAGATTTTAAACTGATTGCCATGGACACATGATAATTCATCTGTTAGAAAGGCTGGGCTGCAATGAAGAATGATTGTTTCCAGCCTTTGGAGTAAGGGTTTGAGAAATGGCAATTTCTCTTCTGTGGAAGAGAGGCACTCATTCCCATTCACAGAATGGCTACAGATAAGAAGAGGCCAGTGTCAGCTGGAAGGAAACCATCTCAGAGACACTCAGAGTGGCCATGGGCACTCTTTCATGCTTTGAAAGATCCTGTAAGACAAGGGTCAGTGCACTTATGCTGAGACGAAAGCCAAGGCCGTGGAAGAGTCAGTGGAGTTCCTGTGGCACTCAGTGATGAAGGTCCCCAGGGGTAGCTCCAAATTCACTGCTCGAAGCACAGACAAAAAGCTGTCATCCCAAAGGTGCAAGGTGGGAAACACACCTGCATCATTCATGAATGCAATGATTCCAAGATTCCTCCTGAAAAGGTACCAACTAAACCCAGTTTAAATGATGTCTCTTTACAAATTCATTAATTTGTCACGTTTCCTTAATGAGAACTACTGTCTAATGAAGCGAACACCCACCATTAGACACATGCTATTCAACAGCTAATCCCAACCCAGAGAGTGACAGGAAAATGTCTTTAGGGTGTAACAGGGGAATAACAAACAAACAGGGAAGCACATGTGTTTCATTCCATTTAATAGCTGGTATCTGAGTGTGAATAAACATTTCCTATCACACCTTTTGATGGCTGCCACAACAAGATTTCAAAGAGAGAGCTCCTTCTTCCCAACAAAGTGGAAGTTGCTCTTGTGCGAGGAGAGACAGATGAAAGAGCTTTGCAGTGTGGTTGCAGCACAGCCCCAGACCTTGTGAACCATGAGGATTTATATGCCATTAAATAATTAACTGGATGATGCATGAGGGAAAGTAACTCTCAGTAAAGGACCTCAGTTAATTGTGCTCAGTGCAGCAGACACCGAGTCTTCACGATGAGATCTAAAGAGGTGAACTTTGTTTCAGAGATGCTCTGATACAGTCATAAAGAACACGGCAAATGACTTGTTCAGGTAAGACTTTTGTTTGCTGCACTGGTTTTTGTGTTGCAGTGTCTCCGGCTTAAATTAACTGACATAATCAGCTGCCAAGCTAGGAGCCTGGCCCTTGTGCTACTGTATTCCCTCTGTACTGCTCTCTCTTCTCATGCATTCCAGGGACGGTAAGAGGCATATCATGTCTGAACTACGGATTTTTCATTCATGTATTGCCTGCCTTTTATCTTGCAGGATTCACAAGCTGGTAGAAGCAATATGGTTTAAACTGCCTGCCACATTCTGCCACCCCTCTTGGGATTATCCTTTAGTCTAATAGGATATAATTCCTGTGTGTGTAAACCTCTCTGTGCTTCATTTAATCCCACTAGTTTTATTCAGACTGAACTGCATCACCCTTATACCTTCCTATCTTGGTACTCACAGCCTTTCCCAGGCTGCTCCTGCAGAGACTGGATGGAGGAACTGGAAGGCTCAAGCCTTACGCTCAATCCCCAGGGCCTCCCACTACACTAAATTCAGTAGTTGGACAAGCAATTGAGTAGGAACAGAGAACAGCCAACAACTTACTCACTGTCCTGGCCTCTTACAAGCCCTAGGCCAGCTCTGAGGTCTGGCAAATAGGATTTCAGCTACATTAAGAGTAAGGCTCCCTGTTGTTATTGCAACCCCTTGCAGATTTGGTGACTGAAAACTGCTAATGGTAGAAAAAGGCAGCAGTGGGGTATCCACTAGTTCAGGTTTCTGGTTAAAGATCTTCAGCCAGAAGGGAGGATTTCTAATTTCAGATTTAACACGGGTGGAAGTGAAGGCACTTAATAGAGTCAACTTCCAGCCATGCAATTTCTGTGCTGGTGACCATCAGCCCATGGTGCACACAACACTGAGGAGGATTAGGATTATATGATCCAGATGGGGCTATTCTAGCCAGGTTGCTGCTTTGTTACTTAAAAGGTTACAAAAAGAGAGGACTAATCTGGTGCCATCTGCTCAGGATGAGGTGAGAAGAACTCTGCCAGCATCTTACGTTCACCCCTCCCCGCTGGGCTCACACTGGTACCCATTCCACTCCCACTTAATTGCATGCTGTCACACTTGCTGCTGGTGCCTCTGAACTGGCACCCGAAGGCTGGAGCGTGGCTGCAGAGAAATGCTCTTCTCCCTTCAGCAGATGGCACAGCCCTGGCCAGCAGGAGAGACAAGTTGTGGTGAGTGTTGAAGGGATGCTCTCTGCCCTGTTTCCAGCAGTTCCCTGCTGAGAGGATCAGGCATTGCAGGCTGTCTGGGACTCTGGAGCTCTCACCACTGGTAAGACTGCTTTCCAGCATGATCTCGGAACAAACAGGTTCCCAGAGTGTGTGAGGAAGCACAGCAGGGCACTACCAGCTCTGTACTCATTCTGCTACTGATGATGCAGTAGGAAGAGAGGCAGAGAAAAGCTGATCCTGCAAGACTTGTGCACAGAGATAGGGAGGAGACACCAGCATCAGCTCCCAGACTGGAGGTAGGTGTCTTCCAGCCATGGTCCGGAGAGGACAACTCAGATCAGAACGGCAGTTTCAGAGCTGGATGTCACAGTGTGGCACAGCATCCACCGGAGGATGTGCATGGTGGCATGCTCTGGGTGTTCCTCTGTCCCAACTCCATATCAGGAGGCAGGTCCTCACCTTCTAGGAAGCATGCATTGCCAAGCAGTTTATTCTCTTACCTTAGCTACCTTATTAGTAGGCAGCACTGTCAGGTCAGGAATAATGAAGTCATACAGTGAGTAGTAGATAATCATTGCTCACTCTCCACAGTCTCTGTTTCTGTGGTAAAGCCAGAGCTACTTGCAAAGCCAAAAATCACCTTGATCATGACAGTGAAAGGAAAGGGTGCATCTAATAGGCTCTTAATTGGGTGGGACTGACAGGTGGATGAGGTTCTCCCTGCTTGAGGCTTTGGAAACCAAAAGGAATGGGCTCTCCATGCAGGCAATGACATCAGCTGTGGTCTTCATGTAGGCTGCCTGGAATCAGCTTCATTAATGTTTCCTGTGGTATAATCCATCATCCCTTCAACAGCGCATTCCTGACAGTTAATTAGACTCCACAGAGTGGAATAAGGAGTGTCGTGTTTGGAATGACAATCCATTACTGAAACCAGACCATGTGAGGCACATCACCAGCCCGAGCTCTTGGACATCTTCAGCAGTTTTTCTTCCAAAAGCCTGGAAAACTCTTCAGCAAACAGTTATGCAGCACATTTGTAAACGGCTTCATTACAATGAGGAGTCAGGAATCAGGGCCCATCCCTTCATTAGCAAAGCCCAAGTGTCTAATCACCCTGTACCAAGTTCACTACATTAGAGAGGAAATCCTTGTCCAGTTGATGCCTGTGGCTAAGTTCCTGCTGACTGCAGTGGGGCCAGGACTTGACATGAGAAATCACTTACATGGACCACACTACAATAGGGTGCAAACTGCTGCATCTGGATGACTCAGGGTGTTTGCTCTTTGGAAAGGGGCTGTTATCTTCTGGATATGCAGAACAAAAGCAGGAATTTGAGAAGGGCTTCGAAGCACAACTTTGATAAAGAGTATCACACTGAAAAACACTAATAGTGATGAGGCTGGGTTCGCAACACCAGTGACTTGGATAGATCAGGAAACAACTGTGCTGCACAGCAAGTGATGCTAAAAGGGAGGGCAGAACTGGCTCTGTGATGAACATACGAGACAGGAGAGATGTTCTTCAGGAAGTGCTTTGCCTGCAAGTGCTCAGGTGTCTGCTTGCTTCAGACATGCAACAGTGCTGCTACCTTGAGGCCCCTGAGCACAATCACGCTGTTCCTACAGCTGGCAATCACATCCAGTGTGACAGTGTCAAGTTTAAACAGACCTTTCCACATCTGGCATCATTTCCCTCTGTCTCCTCAATCTTAACTGGTGAAAAACCATTTACTGCTTATCTAGGCAGCATCTGAAAGATGCAAATAATCAGTCAAACATGACTGTGAATTTTCTATTTGAAAGCTCATTCAGCCATCTGGAAGTATCCTCATCTCCAGATGTTCAAAGGAGAGCCTGTGCTTCACCTTCTTACCCAGCCAGTCTCTTACAACTCTGCCCACAGACCCAAACAGCAAACACAGGGAAAGCTGCCTCAGGAGCACAGAGCTGTTTTTATCAAACTGCCTCAGACTTACAGCTCCTACTTCCAGCACTGATTTCAGTTGTTATGAGGCTTTAGGCAAACCACTTAGAAGAACAAGGGCTCCCAAAGATCAGATCATTGCATGAAGATCACATGAGTTTTCCCTATGTGTTTTTGTGGGCCAAGCCTAAAGTGGTTTTAAACTACAGTCGTTTTCTTCTTCAAAGATATCCCTTCCCTCAGGCAGAGCTGCTCCACCTGTGAGTGCAGGCTATGGATCACAGAGAGATAGTGTTCTGGGCAAAAGCCTGCTTCTGATGTCCCTCTTTGGAATGGTCCCTCCGGTGTCAGAGTAAATGAGCTGTCATGGAGAGCCACAACCTCCCCTTCTCCTGCACAAGCAGCTTGTGTGTGTTTAGATGAACAAGCTGTAGCAGCCTTGCTCTGCACAGTGCTCCTTGAATCCAAGCAGGGAGCAGGAGGAAGCTTTTCCGCTACATGTGGCCAGTTGAGCTGATTCGTGCACACAGAGATGTGGCACTGGTGGGATGCATCGGATCTTCTCTGTGTGCGCAGAGCATGGCCCATGCACTCTGCAGAGCTCTGGTTGACGCTGCTCTCCTGCTGTTCAAGGATGAGCTAAGAGGTGACCACTGAGCAGTGGTTGGGAAGCTGTGGAGCACTGGGAGAAGGCTAAACCCACACATGGTGTGTTACAAGAACACTGACAGCAAAAAAGAGCCCATTGGAATACTGCCATTTGTTTGCTGCCACAGATTCGGCAGCTAATTCTCACTTCTCCTTAACCTGCACGGTTATCACCAGGAACCTGGGTTCTGCATTTGTACTTGTCTTCTTTTTGGATGGATTAGAAAAATGCACTACAAAATACGTTTGCAATAACAGCATGGGCCACAGAAGCTGACACCAAGTGTCTGTACAAGCTGAGCTATTCTGGGAGCTTTAAATGAAGCTGCACCTTCAACTTGGAAATGGAATCTTTGCTTTCATTTTATTATGCTCAACTTCCAGACGCTCATATAACAATGTAGAGAAGGGAGTGAGCAGAGCTGGAGCAGAAGAGTAGCTATGCAGCTCTCAGTGCTCCTGATCCTTATTCATTGATCATTTTGGGTGTAAATCGCATCGATTATGGTCATGAGAAAGCCGAGTGACAAGCCCTGAGAGAGGCATGCTTCCTACACCAGCATGTGCATGCCTGAATGCTGGGTGCAAAGCACTGCTGGAATTCACACACCTGATGGAACTGATGCAGTTTTCATCCCTGTATCTCAGTACATCTGGACCACTAATGAGGGTGCTTAATCAGACAGAGCTCTGAATTTCACACACGGAAAAGCTGAAGCAGAGGAGGACCTGCTTTGTCCAAGAACACACTAAGGATGTCTGTGGCAGAGCTCAGACTGAACTCACATTTTACAACAGGTTTTACAAACTGAACTCAGGTTTTACAGCTCCCTAGTCAAGGCCTGTTACAAAAAGAGCATCTTTGATAATACTGAATGCCTCCAACCACATTGTATTCGTGCTGGGGGAAACCAATTTCCCGGTGTAACCTTTGTCAGCAGTGAATTGATGAGGGGTTGATATTGGAAAAGTTATGAACTTCTTTTGCCAATCTCGATGAATAGTCACTCCTGGGAAAACAGGTCAGCAGCTTTTCATAGGGATGTTCTGAGGACAGATACAGGAAAGATGCCCAGACGCAACATCCAGGATAGCAAATGAAAGCTAAAGTGTAATTGGAATTCCACAGCAAATACTACCAGTACTACATTTCTTCTGGTGCAACCAAGGATAGCTGCTATTTCTCTTGAAGCCCCAGCTCCTGCATTCATGTCAGTAAGTGTGAATTAGGCTTTCAGCTTCTACCCACCAACATATTAGAAACAGAGAGGTTTCTAGCATCTGCTATCAGATTTGAAGCACAAGAGAAGACAGCTTTTGTCTTTACAACACTGGTAAATACTTTGTGCCTGTTTTACTTACCAGAAGGTTCCACAACATTAGTGCAGAATGGAAATGTCATACCAAGCAGAGAGAGGACTGCGGCTCCTGTACAAATCCTTTCCACGCTATAAATACAGATCTTCCCTCATGACTGCAACACAATTTCGATGTGCCTGTGGTGATAAAGGGAAAAAAAAAACCTGTTTAATTTAATTAGAGTCCATTTGAAAACCCACTAGCATGAAATAATTTGATGCACAGAAATAACCCTCCCCAGCTACAGACACCATTTCATTGTGTCTTATCTTGGGCTAACAGGAACTGTTACATTTCAGACCTTGAACTGTATAAACAGTGTGACCAGAGATAGCCCCAAGAACATTTCAAATGATGTCAGGATATCACCACTTCTTCAGCTCCCTCTTCTCTGCCAGGCAAAGATGCTAAAGCTGCTGCTGGAGTAATGGCGAATGCAGGTAATTCCTGCCCATCCACACAGCAGCAGCTATCTGCCTTCCAATGCATCCCCTTTTCCTGTGCTGGCATAAAGGTGCAATGCTCTATGGAGAAGGCACTCACACTATCTGTGTAGGCACATTTCCTTGGAATACGTCCTGCACTTGTTTGCTCACTGCTTTGTTTCTTTGGGGCTAATGATAACTGAAAGCCCTGAGGAGAGCAAAGTTGCTGCAAATTCTGCAAATAGCAAAGTTATCTGCTATTCAAAAGGAGCCTTTCTTTGCTTTTGATACCATTTGGCTTCCAGTTCTATTGTCTAGTTTTGGAAAGCAGAGGAGCAAATACTATAGCCATACATTCTTCTATTGCTTTGGCAACACAAGCTTTCTAGGAAGGGAAGCAGGAGCCAGCTGGTTATCTAGGATGGTCTCATGTATATCACAAATGTTACATTCACCATGACATACATGACATTTACCTCTACTAAATCCAGTCATTTCAGCTGCAGTAAAGCATTTCCGTATTCTAGGGGTCAACTGTGGTTTGGCATAGCAGATCTTATAATGTGACTTCTAGTAACGTAAATAGGCAACCCCCTCCCACACTTCTTACCTTTCAAAAGGAGCAAAACCTGCTTCTGTGTGACTAAAGCTACAGAAACATGCTTTCATGTATGTGTGTCTGGGAGAGACTATTTATAGACGTGCAAACTAAAGCTGTAGGAACCTTCTCCATGATAAGGCAGATACACGCAGAGCCAAAGCTATAAAAACAGCTTGTGTGTGCATTTCTGTATATGGGTATTTGCATGGTGAGAAAGATACAGAACTTAAACCTATAAAGCCTGTGTGTGTGAGGAGCAGAAAAGGAAAGGGAGGTTTAAGGCTATAGGAAATACTTTGTGTGAATAAGAAGGGAATAGATTCAGAAGTAAAACCACAGAACCTTTCTTTGTGTGTCATAGGAGAGACCTGGGAATGAGCAGCCTCTGAGACAGGTGAATTGTTCCTCCTCCTTACTTTCTGCTCCCATCATTTTAGTGTAAATCTGAGATGGTTTTCCCCCCATAGCATAGAAATTCACTGATTTCCAAACATGGTCTAATGAGCAGAGAATTTACGAGCTTGCAATATAGAGCCCTGCACAGCAGACACACTGAGGAACACTCTGGCAAGGGACTAAGGGTCTCCTTTTGCAAAGCCTAGACAAAAGCCTGCAAATGCTGTTTAGGAAATACTGAGCCATCTTCTGGCACTGCCTGTCAATGGGGTTGGCACTGAGCAAGGCAGAGTCTCAGAGAGCTGCTCAGCCATTACTATTCAGTATTAGTATTTACATTGTCATTGGTATCCAGCAGTCTTAGCCAGGGAATGGAGGTTCCACTGGGCCATCTCCTACTAGAGGTTGTTTTCCACCAGTCACAACATAGCTGGGTAAGGAGATGCTGAAGTGGATGCAGTGTCCTGGTGGATATTGCTGATTCCTGGTTTAAAAAGAAGAAAAGAGCCATCAGAGCCATCCACTAGTTTCCCATGGCAAAACCACAAACCAAACCAGCAGGAACTGCATTACTACAGGATTTAATGGCTATTAAACTGGAGCTGAGAGGAGTGGGTGATTATACAGCTCTGCTCTTGATTTGCAGCGATTCAAACCATCTGCCAAGAAGATGGTTCAGGTCAGTACCCAGGTGAGGGGCAGCACAGAGCAGACTGGTGCTATGTACTATTTCTGCCTTGGAAGAGCCCAGAGGCCACAATCAGCATAGACATGATCAGATCATGAGCTGTGGCAAAGGCTGGAAGTGCACCCCAGGTCCAGGTACCCCGCTGTGCTCATCCCACCTCCTTTCTCTCCTTTCCCAGTCTTCTCAGCCAGCTCCCTTTGGCCCACAGGCTCCAGTGCAATTGCAGCACCTCCATACTCAGGCTGCAAATGTGACCTATCCCTCACCGCCTCCTATCCAGTTGCATCTCCATAAACCTGCACTGGTCTCTGAGGACAGCCCAGTTTTCTCCCTTTATTTATCTACCTGTCGACTCACTTTACAATCTCTCTCTGGACGGGCATGGAACAAGAGACAGAACCAGATGCTGCAGCATGCACTGAATGCCAACTAGTCTTCATGCAGTGGAAAGGTCCCTTTGCAAACACGCCTGTGATCAAAGGGCTGATGCTTGCTGGTACTTTCAGTATTAATAATCTCCCAGCTGCCTCTCTCCATTCTCTGGCTCTCTCTTTACCTCTCCAGAGTTCACAGGGAGGCAGAGCTTAAAGCAGGGAGCTGCTTGAAGGAAAGGAAGGTTGTTTAAACCAGGAATAAACCATATTGACACTGCACAGAAATGCATCAAATATGTAAAAAAATCACTGTAGTGCCATATCCTGCACCTGGCACAGGCTGAGGCATCTGAAGATATATGCCTGCATGCATAAAACATAATGTATATCCACATCCACACTCCTTCACAATCCGAGTGCTGCATATGTTCCTGTGCCACACCTCCCTTCCTATCCATGCGCAGACATATGGAATCAGGAAATCAAAATGGGGCTGTGTTTCATCAGTCAACCCGAAACCTTGCTGCCCAAAGTGCACACAAGCAAGGGACTCCCAGAAGAAGACAAGCAGTCGGCTCCTCTTGGAGATGGTTTGTATGGCTGCAAAAGAGTAGCAAGGAGGCAAAGGAGCTGCACACAAACAGCAGAGTAGCACTGAAAGACAGTGAAGGGGAATCTCTGGGCCAAGTCCTTGCTGAGAGAGAGCCGAAGGTGCAAGGAAAGGGGCTATTTCCTGTCCTTTGACTCCTGACATGCTCAGTTCTTGGTCCATCAGCAGCATGGCATCAAAGACATTTAAAGACCATTGCCAGTCTCTCCCCCTGAGAGCAGTCCTTTCGCTCAAGGAGAAAGCATTAATAAAAGCTGGTAATAAACTCTGCAGACACCAGGCAAATGTCATCTGTCACTGAAAACCAGCCAGCACAAGCAGCAGAGCTCCAGCAGCCACTGCCAGAGACACAGAAACACACCACATCTGTCTGGAGCTGCAGGATTGAGCCAAACCGAGTGAAGGAACCCAGTAAACTCACTGGGGTGTTACACAGGTACCTGCTTCAGGAGTCACAGGTACTGGAAACGATCTGGTTCAATCCATCAGAGCCTGAGAGTGGCACACAACAGGACTAATGCTGACTTGCCAGCAAGGGGGAGGATTTATCACTACAAATAGTTTGCTTCCCTTCCTCCTGGTACTTAGGACTTTCCAAACTCAAAGGTCAGACAGAAACTGCTGAGAAGAATCACAACCAGAATGTTTCCAAAGGGGGAGAATCCTTCTGTAGGAAACACAAGCCCAGACTGACAGATGCCCATGGCATCACTGTGCTATGTGCTAGCTGGAAAACTACCCTCCATTTCCAGATCCCATTTTAGGAGCTGCATTTCCACTGGGGATTTCAGGCTATCTCAGTGGCTGGTTTGTCACCACATTCTCATATATGCAAAGAATGGGTATGTTTATTTATTGCAAGGATATTGTGTTGTATTGCTCCAACCACACTTTAGAAGCCTGCTTCTATAGGTTAGGATTTCACTTCTTACCTTCCCTGCGCAGTATGTAAATGCCATGTCAGGACAGCAGGACTGGGATTTTCACTCCCGATACACGAGGACATAGGCATTTCAGAAAGAAAACCAAAAGCTTCTTTCTCTTGGCCTCTCATACTAGGAGACTGCAGACAATGAGGCACCAGGCCTGTGGTTCCCACCATCATTCCTTCAACACAGACAGACCACCATGTTAACATTCATGGAACTGGCAAAGCTCTGCTCAGTGCTCCTGCTGTACCCCCTCTGCTAAAGACAAGGCTGGAGGCACTCAGAATCATCCTGTCCAAGCAAGAAATCCCTGGAGCTCTCCAGCATCCTGCCCTTACCATCAGCTGCTCTGGATGCTGGCAGGACACCTTCCTGGCTTAGCTGGGGCTATTCATTGCGAATCCTCATTGCACTTAGTGGTGAAAAATCTTCCTCCAGGCTGGCAGATGGACAGCGAGGAGAGGTGCAGAGTGAGATCCAGACATGCTCCTGCTCCCCTTCACCCAGGCTGTGCTCACAGGGCCCACAGAGGGAGGGAAGGAGAAGATGCTGTTGGCAGCAGTTCACTCCAAGATGTTTAAAGCATTGAAACTTGCTACTAGCAGCCATGCCCCTTGTCACCGAGCCCAGCTCAGGGAATGCTCTTGCCTTCTCTGCCCTGGCACTCTGCAGTCTTGGGGATGTGTCAGGGAGTGGAAATGGAGAAGTGCAGCCCTCAGTGGGCAGGTGAGGATATCTTCATACGCGCCAAGATCAACCAGACCTTGTTGGATGGAGTGACGATCAGACAGTGGTCACGCCAGAAAGCAACAGAGGAAGTGTGTGGTGGAGCAGAGAAGTAGAATGAACACTGGCTATACTCCTTGATACTTCATTTTGATGTCTGCTTTCTTTCCACATCTTCCTTCAGTCAGCAAGAAACAATTAGGCACAGAACTAGCAGCAGAAAATGACCTATCCCTGTCCTGCTTGGGTCTGAAATGCCTACAGACTCATAGCTATGGAGAACTCCAGGCAGGGAGAAAGCTCTTTCTTTCAGTTATTTTTCATGAATTAAACCCCAAATGACAATAAATGATGCTATAACACGTCAAGTGGCATTTGCTTTAATCAGAACAAAAACGAAGCCACACACACATTGAAGACAAAACAAAGAAGGAGACAGAAAGAGCATGAAAAGGATGAGAACTGCTTTGTCTTCTCTTTTGGCGCAGTTGAGATGAGTCAGGGGTTACAGATAGCTGGGCTGCAGCATTCAAACCTAGAGAGCTCTGCAAAATAACCGTGCCCACAGGCTTCCCAGCATGAAGCCCTTCATATCAGACACTTAGGAGCACCTAACAACTGAAGGGTGCTACTATACGTATGTTTTAACTCCTGTCCAGAACTCAGGCAGGATGCAGCTGTGCACACTGAATGCGGACTGGGCTTTCTAAGCATCTCAGCACACAGGAGTTTTAAGCCATTTTTAATGCTAACAGCGTGGCATTGTCCTTAATTTTCCTGTCCTCCACAGGCAGGTGTTTACCCCTGGAAGTGAACAAACACAGCACAGATCCTTCATGGATCAGAGCACACAAACACATCTCCTTTTCAAAGGCTCCTGTGCAGAGGACTCCCGCTATAAAAAGCCAGAGTTCAGCAGGCAGTGGCAGGTTTAAGTCACTACTTTGTCCTCTCTGCACATTAGACTTTAAAACCTACAATAAAAAGGCTGAAAGGGGAACTTGAATAAACCTATTTCCAAACCTGTTGGAGATGTCAATGGCACAGCCTCCTGCACAGCCACTGATGTTTAGGCTGCACCTCCTGAACACATGTAAGTACCGCTGATGCCCGCAAACACAAACTTGTCTTCTTCCCTCTGCTCTGCTATATCCCAAAGGTATAGGAATGTCACAGCCTCTCTCTTACTAAATGACCAGGGCAGGATGTGTATCTCCTGAAGCTCATGGTCTTGGCCAGAGGGTGGGTGTAAAAGAGACTAGAATTGAGACTGTCTGTGCAGTGCCCAGGAGCTGGATATAGCAGGACAAACTCCTGCACCCACCAAAGCTGGTATCAGAGATGTGTGAACAAGAGCCATGTGGAAAGTACAGTGTCATGCTCACATCTTTGATTGACTGGGTTCCAAACTTGCTGTAAAGAACTGGAATACACACAGCTTTCTTTAGAATCAATTTGGAGGTCTCATTCTATCCTGCCCTTGGGCTTCTTCACACTCGAGGCAGCTGAGATTTGGTCTAACTGTGATTCACTGTAGTTTTAAACCCTATTACCCCTCAGCATGGTGCTGTAGAAATCAATGCAGGACCTTTCATTTTCCAGACAAAAGTATTATTTGAGTTCCTTTCACAGTCTAATTATCGCTTAGCAAATATCATGTTGTCATGAGTATTTATGGATAATTCTCAGATAATACCCAATTAGATGGGTAACACTTCTAATGATGGGAAAGCCTCAGATATTCAGAGTTCAGATTCTTTACAGCATTCCAGAATCCTACATACTTCCAAGAACATGTAAACTGAGCCAGGATTTATGGGCTTTTGTTATTTCTAGATACAGCTCTTGCTGCTGTGTCTTAGGCTGCTCACTGGGATTTGGATTCACACATAGGGCTGGACTGCTTTGAAGTTCGAGTGCCCTGACATAGCTCCAAACCTGATGAACTCACCAAATTGCCTCAGTCTGTAGATCATGTATAGGAGTGAACAGGCAGAGCTCTTAGGGAAAGCACTCTAAGAGGAAAATGGGCTACACTAAATGGAGGAAAAGGCTTGCCTCAGTTGGAATTCCTCATTTTCCAAACCATATGATGGGATGGATAGGGCATGGAGAAGAGAAAGGGCTGCAGGGGAGAAGCTAGTTCTGTCTCTCTCAACCGCTGTGAACTGGAGACTGCCCTTTGCTGCAAGCCCTTCCCTGCAGTGCCGTGATGTGCAGCATGCCAAGCTGCACACAGACTGGGAGCAATCAGATGCACAAACTGTGTTTCCTGGGCAGTGGTGCAGAGCTGAGCTCCAGCCTTCCCACTTCATGAAGTTAGCTCATTAAAGCACCTGTGACACCTTGAGCAGCCCCAAATGAAGTTTCATCACAGCAGGTAACAAACAAGCTCTTGGCCTCCTGGACTTGAATGTGTGAGTCAATACATCTCCCAGCTGAGACTGTAGACATAATGATTAATTCACTGCTGGCTGCCTAGGTAAATGGATACCCAAATGCAGAAGAACTGCTGCCTGGACAATGAGATGCTGCAATGTGAACAGATGCAGACATGCAGAATCCATGGAGAAGGTGAGACTGATGGGCATAAAACTGTGAGAACCTTTTTGAGTGAGTCACAGCAAAAATCCTTGCTAGATCACAGCCTTGAGAAAGACCAGCGGGGATTGTAACTCCCTTCAGATTCTGACTGCAGTTAGATCATACAATCATAGAATCACAGAGTGGCTTGGGTTAGAAAGGACATTAAGATCACCCAGTTCCAACCCCCTGCAACGGGCAGGGACACCTTCCACTAGAGCAGCTTGCTCTAAGCCCCTGTGTCCAACCTGGCCTTGAACACTGCCACAGATGGCGCAGCCACAGCTTCTGTAGGCACCCTGTGCCAGCGCCTCCGCACCCTCACAGCAAAGAACTTCTTCCTTATATCCAACCTGAACTACCCCTGTTTCAGTTTAAATCATTGTATTTCATTAATAGTGAACCTGTGTTTTGTGAAGCGTCTCATGAAGATGAAGAAATGGACCAAACCAAAGCTTTGGTGACCATTTTTATCACCTCCTGGTGTTGCTTTGTGTACGTGTTAGGGGGAACACCGTCATCCAGCTGAGCATTGAAGAGAATGTGGGAGAGCTTGGGAACCTCACTTGTGGGATGGTTGCAACAGGCAGTTTGTAGCTGGGAAGCCTGGGTTCTACTGGCAGCAGCAGCAAGTTGCTTCTTATCTCTTAGCCTTGATACACCCCTGTAAAATGAGTTTAACCGCCTACCTCATGGAGTAGTCTCAATTAATTAGCATGTGTAAAACTGCTTTGAGGTTCCCAGGTGAAAGGCTGGCCTGGAATGGCAAATTGCTAATGATAATTAATAGTTGTTTCCGAATTCCAAATGATTTTCTGAGTGGAAGAAAGTGGGGAGAGAGGCTCCCAAGACAGAAGTCACTAAAAACCCCCCAACACCTCTTCCTCCTTGTCCCTGCCCCACCTCCTTCCCCAGCATTAATGGGAAGCACTGAGATTCCTTCCAAGCACTGGAAGGTAATAACGGCCTCAGGTGCTCCTGTATTCACTCCACGTTCTTCCTCTGGCACGCAGCAAGGCTGGGGAAGGGCAGGAAGGGGGAGTGAGGCAGCAGGAGTGGATGAACAGGGGTGTTACATTCCTGTCTCCAATGGACGCAAAGGCAGCCCTAATTAAACAGATGTTCTTCATAATACTCTGACAACTGTCCCTGCTTTAATTTGCTTCGGAGTAAAGATGAATACAACAGCGCAGCAATCCTTTACAAGGGGAGGAAAGGGAGCTGAGCTAATAAAAGGCAGTAGCTTACATGGTATATTATTGCTTTCCTTTCTGCTTGTCTGGCGAATATTAACCTCCTCTGGGAGCGGTTTTCCTATTGATTTGATCGCTCCTCCAAGCTAACACTGACTTTGTGGTACACTGCAAAAGGATTAATGCCAGGGCCAAGAGGTGTGTTGGGTGCACAGGCACAGCAGGGTCTCCATGGTGATTCTCCTGCTGGAGCAAAGAGCCCAGTGCCGCTCAAGTTAGCAGTGCTATTAACCACACGTCATGGGGCACAGAATGAATTCCAGGCTCCTGGAACAGGCAACTTACAAAGCAGCAGCAGGGGAGCCATAGGAGATTGCTTTTAGGCTGCTTCTTGGACCAAAGAAGGGAGTTTCTTTCCTGAAAGAAAACTGCACAGCCTCAGTGTCACAGGCTGACATGAAAAGAGCAGAAACAGTGAGCCCAGGCAAGCAGGCCACAGAGAAGAGTGCTCCTGAAGCTCTGGGAAGGAGTCAGGACTCTCATCCTACATCCCTGCTCCGGTTTAGTTTAACATGAGAACAGCCAGACTGCTGCACCTCCTTTCCTTCATGTGGGAGGCCGATAGCCACGAGGTAAGACTGTCATTTGCCTCTTTGATCATCCTGAGTCTGAACTCCTACCCCAGTGCATACGGAGTAACCAAATCTCTAACATCACATCGTAGCCTTAAGACACAGTGTGACACAATCCTGGAGCATGATGTTAAACACAGACTCCCAAGTTGCTCTTCACTTTGATGATAACTCTGGGTAGGCTTGTTAAATAATAAAGCAATCCGTGTCCACTTTCCCAGAGCGAATTTCACAGACTTGAGCAGCAAGAAGGCCTCCAAGATCTTTCAAGTGGGAGACTTGTCTCTAGTAGTCACAGGTAAGTCTGCATCTTTCTTGCTTCAGGCTGTTCAGAAAAGGACCTTTCCACAAACAGGAACAGACTGCAGAGCTTTGCTTTTGAATATAAATTCATACCTAGATATGATGCTTCATATCTAAGAATACAGCATCTTCTAGTGTGATGAGTAGCTCTAAGGGAAGAGAGAGAGAGCCATACGGATGAATTGCCATCCATACCCAGGTGCTCCTCAGCTCCAGGTTATTGTGAGGGAATGTGTTTTCACTCCCCTGTGCCTGAGCCTGCAGAAATGATGTGGCACCTCTGCAACTCATGTCTGTTGCTGCTGTGTGTTCTATGTCAGCTGCTTGCATTGCCTGAGAGGCACCCTGCCCATGGAGCTTTATGCTGGGCATAGCCAGGGGTGCAGCTTAACCTGAGTTTAGCTGTGACCCCAGGCTACAGCTCTGCACCTCCCAAATCCTGCAGGAGCAAAAGTCTGTCCCTCAGTTTGTGGATGTACAAATGATCTCGTTCCAGCAAGACACAAACACAAACAGGGAAACAACTGCCTTATGGATCAGCTCATTAAATTTTCCACCCCAAATCCCTTCCTTCCCAGCAGCTAGGAAAGTAACACCAGAGGCATTGGGAACACATGTGCTGCCTGGCACAGTGAGAAGCTGAGAGAGGAGGAGAGATACAGGAAGAGGGGCAGAAGCAGAGATCCAGGATGATACCAAGGGAGCAGAGACAGAAGGTGAAGTGGGAAAAAGAGAAAAGGAGGGATCTATGGCAGTGGAAAGAAGGAAGGAGGGAAAAGGCTCATTCCATGGGATATGAGTTATCTGCTATTCAACTGTTCTTTAAATATTTTAAAGCTCTACTTGTTATGCAATTTGTGAAGCTGTTTGGGATAATGAAGCCCTCAGACAATAAGGGGGAAGCTAAAGCAAAGAGCAGAAGCAGCTCCCATCGCCCTTTGCGGGAATTTATGAGGCTTGTTTACTTTCTGGAATTTTCCAGCTTCCTGAAATGTCAGATGCCACCAGGACTCTGTTGGCAAAAGCACATCATCCACCCACCCCCTATAGCTGGGTGCCTGCATTCCTCTCATGACTCTTCACTCCAAGACCCTCTCCACTGGCAGACCTTTGAATGTAGTCCCAATCCATTTTCCACGCTGGGGACTGCAGTTCTCATGGATGGACTCACTATTAGGGGTAACACATCATTATAGCTGTAGCATTCCTGGAGTTTTGACAGGTAACAGAGCAGCACACAGACAATCACCATAGAGGACTGTGCACAGGCCAAAGCTCTTCAGACCTTTGCAGCCAAGAGGTTCCCTTGGCCTCCGATCTCAAGCAGGCACAAAGTTGTGCATGTCTGCTGGAATTACCATGGCTGAACTGATGGATGCTCTGGGCTTGGACTGACCTGCTCTTGTTCTTGGTAATTATCTTGCATTGCTCTGGGCTCTCCTTCACCCAAGAACTATTCCCAACACTCCCCACCAGCCTTATCTTTCTGCTGCTGCTCCAGTTGCTCCTTTATTTTGTACCCTTCTGTCTCAGGTCAGTTCTGGTGTCCTGGGTATGGTGAGGAAGAGGAGCTTGTCAAGTAATCACCCTAAGCCCATATGCCCCAGGCCCTGGTGACAGAACAAGAACTACTACAGCATTGCAGGGGTGGGCTGAATGATTTCATTGCCCTATAAATCAGTTGGCTGGAGTGGTCTCTGCACAGCAACAACACTGGCCATTGCTCATTATTCTTCTTACCACAGCTGCCAGAGAGTCTCAAAGGTTAATGACAGAAAGTCAGCGCCCTTCCCATTCACAGCAGGTTTGTTTTGTGCTTCCAAACACCCCTCTCTGTTGCTGCAGCTAGGCTGATTCAGAGCTTGCAGAAACACAGGCCCTGGGGGGCCTGAATCACAGCTTCCCACACTCACCACTATAAGCCCAGGCTTCCTAGCCAGCACTCTCTGCTCCCCAGGCTGGGCCCAGCCTTCCAGTCCTGAGTGCTCACCATCCCCTCAGCTGTGGGAAGGCCTGAACTAACTCCTCATCCCTGTTTTTACCGACTCCTACTTCCCTCCAGGTATCTGTCATATTTCTCATTTAATCCATCTTCTCTTGCTTGCGTCCTACCAAAGGTATGGTAGTACAAATACAACACAAATGTGCTCAGCTCCATGGGAACCCCACCGTGGTATTCCAGCTCTACTAAGGGATACAGCGGATCTGTCCCTGACTGCAGTGCCTGGCAATGAATAGTTGTGTCTCAAGGTTATTCAAGGGCCTCAAAGAGTTCTATGGGGATAAATAAATAAATAATACATAAGAAGTAAATCCAGTTCTTTGAATTCCAGAAAGCTCTCCCCACATGCACGTTGCTGCACTGCCTGTTTTCCTTACCCTGTCTGCTGTCCATATACAAGTCCCTTCCAGCATTTCCAGGTGTGGGAAAACAATGGAGAAGGTGAAATTCATTCCACATCTTCAAATGATACTGAGTTACTGCAGGGTCTAAGAGTTCTGCAAAACATTATTCAATTAGTCCATTGTGCTGATTGCCATCTGGGTCACTGTCGTCAGGGTTACAGCTGGCTCAGTACTCACCCACAGATCATATTTGGAAATACACCTGGGGATTTGGGGATATGAAAAAGTAACAACCCTTCAGTGGAGCAGGATTTCAGCGCGTTCCCACAGCTGCTTCCCTGAGCCTGGAGTGAAGTTCATTAATGTTGTCCATCCTAAGTGAAGTAAAAATAAACCCCACGTGATCTCTGCACTGACAGGGGATGTGCGATGCAGAGCACGGCCTGGATAACTCTACCTGTCACACAGCGTGCATATTATGCACTGGTGTTCACACAAATCTACTGATTGTCTGCAAGGCTGACAATGCCTGAGGGCTTGTGAGACTGGTAGCGGGAAGCTGAGACCCAGAGTGCAATGAGATGGGATGAGCTGGCTCATATGCATTTGGGATTGTGTGGTTGCACTCAGTGTGTGACTACATGTGCTGAGCAGCAGCTACAGGAGGTCACTCTGGGACAAGCCAATTGCATGAATAGGACCATCAGAAGGTCAGAGCATTGACATCACTTGCAGTTGAAGCTCAAATAAGCCCATGTCATAGAAGTAGAGTTTGCAGCTGAGCCCTGGCTTGCATTACTGCCCTGCCTGTGGTCCCAGGGAGTGTGTGCAGCAGGCGTGTGAACACTGATTGGGTTGTACTCCAGAGACACAGTGAACTTCCAGATAAGCCATTTGTTTTCTGAAAAGGCTAAATCCTTATTTCCACTGAGCTGTTCCACTGGCCTCAAGTTCCCAAGGTCAAAACAAAGCCATCAGTCACAGTCAACTGGGCCTGGGCGGCAGGAAAGAGACAGTTCCCAGCTCTCAGTGCCAGCAGGTACACAGGGATGAACTGCTGACCTGGCAGAAAGGCAGTTGCTCTAAACAAATGCATAATGGGAAGATGAAAACTGGCCCCTGATTCACTTGCAAGAAGAGAACAAGCCAGCTATTTTCTGTCCTAAGATAGACCCTCCTTCTTCACTGCCTGCAAATGCATGAGCCAAAAACCATAACTGGAGACAGAGCAAGAATAACACATGCAAAAGAGGCAGCATTTCCTCAAGCATTCAGTGCTGCCTGGCTGTCCTTTACCATATAGCAGAACTGGAGTATGTGTGAACTATCCCATCAGTTCATGGCTCTTGTATCCTTCTTCCCTGGCTGTTCAGGGAAGCTTACACCCCAGTGCTGCGCAGTTAATACACTGGATCAGGATAAAACTCCAACTGCAGTGAAGGTCCAGCCTTAGCTTTCTGACTGGCGCCACTGGTTTGCAGCCCACGGCACAAATGAGAATGACCCAGAAGCACTCCAGCAGTCAGGAACTCTTTGAGGAGGAATCTCAAGGCTGTGAACCTCAAGGACACCCTGCAGGGCCACGGATGGGGTGATGGAGTGAGCTGTGTCAGCTGCATGTGCTTCTGGGAACCTGCCTGCAAAGGGATAATCGCATTTCCAGTTGCTTTGTGCCTCAGAAGTGGCATAGATCTGGGCATGGCCCAGAGCTCAGCCTGGTCTCCATGTGATCTCTATCCTACAGGAAAACTGAAATTGCTTTATCTACCACTGAAATAGAGCAAATCCCACCTTGGGTGGAATATGACAGCTAGTTAAGGATGATGCTATACAGCCTGAGATAGGAAGTGAAAGGAATGTAACTCATGCACATCCAAGGGGAATACAGATAGAAAGAATATTAGTCTGCAAATGGGAAGGCATCCCAGATCACTGCTGCTCAGACATTCCATTTTATATCCAACTAAGTGGCAGTGACTGATACCACCCCCTGTGACCAGACACCTTTGCCAAGGACCTGATTCGAGTACTTACCACACTGATGCTCTTGTTGAACAATACCCGTTCTGCAGCACAGAAGCATTTACTTGGACAAGTCCCACCTTCAGTACTAATCAAACTCTACCAGCTTGGCTCCATAACAGCAGCTCCATTAACAATCTGTTTGCCAGCCCCCACCATGAGCTCACCAGCAAGAAACTTGCGTCGAAGCATGACAAAAGAAGATGTTCTCCTCTACAGAGCTGCTTTGAGCTCCCTCCCACAACAGGCTTTCATACTCATTGCCTGCAATCACTCACACAGAAGGCTGCGTATCTAAAGGCCAGCTGTGCTGCCCAGTCCCATTCCTGTTCTCCCACTAACAAACACATCACAGCACTCCAGCATCTTTTCAATGGATGCAACAACAGGCAAAGATCTATGCAGAGGTGACTCATGGTCAAATATCAACAAGCAATTTACAGGCAACATTTCAAAGAGATTCTTGCAGGAGACCTCAGTTGCTGGCTGAGTGTTTGGTTACCACCCTCTCATCACAGTCCCTTCAAGCCAAAACACAATCACTAGACATAGCATTGAATGTGAATAGCTCAGAAGTGGTTTGAGTCAGTAAAAATGTGTACTAATGTAGAGTTAGAGAACCGACCCTTCCCTCTGTGTGCACAAACAGCCTTTGAGGAGGGCATCTGATGCATTTAGTTGGGTTTATTTCACTTCTGCTGCCAAAGCCTCTCTACTCACTCGCTGCTCTGACCACGGATGACTGATGTACAGCACCTTTGGGAGCATTCAGGCCTCTCTTTATCAGATCCTTGTACCAAACACACTGTATCTGATCACCAAATCTAATGAAACTTGCTGGAATGAAATGTGTGTGAGACCAGCATTCTGTGGGTTGACACCATCTTGATAATAAAGGAAATCATGTACATATTGAGTTTTCTCTTCTCCTTTGAAACTTAATCCTGGGGCTGTGTGCAAAGCAGTAATTGTATTTGACAAATGAGAAATGGGACCGTGTAAAGTCAAGCCCTGAGAAGCTCTGGGCACGAGCAGAGATCTGAACTGGAGTCCAAGGCAGGCAAGGGCTGAGAAAGAGTCATAGAGGTCACTGAGATAACACCATAGGCAGAGGGATGAAAGGGCAGAATGACAGAACAAACATAATAGAGACGTATTCGTTCATCTGTGTGCACATATTGATATATATACACACTTCATCTTGGTTTTATATGACCAAACTCCATCCTTATTCTTTCTCCTTTAGCCCCCGATTCTTCCTCTCTTCCTAACCTTGCTCTCCGCATCTCTGCTTTCACTGGAAGGTGTTTTTCGCTCCTTTCATCCACTCAGTCCACCACAAGCCACGTTTAGAGGGATCTGGACACAACAAAATTCCAGTTTCCTGGTACATAAAGAATCCCTTCTTTTCATGTAATGTCAGGATCATTCATTTCAGAGAGAGGGAGGTAAGTGTAATGAATTGATATAAATGCTGATATTTGAAAGATAAATGAATGGGGTGCAACAAGACTTTATTAAATCCTAAGGGATCAGCAAGGTCTCATTCCCCTCCATTATTAACAGTGTCCTCCTCCTCCAGAAAAGTACCCACGAAAACTGAAACCACTTCAAACTGCCCAGTTATTCTGAGCAATGTTTTGTTCACAGGCATTAAGTGAACACTGAGGTTTGATACACAATAATCCATCATTCATGTGGCACAAACATGGGCATCAATGAAATGCTGTGTCAGAGGAGAGGTGAACATGACATCTTTGGAGGTGTTCTGCACTGGAGGCTTGTTTCAATTCCTGGGATGCCCAAAATCAATATGAAGTCATAGATTTTCCAAACTGGATGCCTTTTTGGTTTTTTCCTTCCTAACTCTGCTCACATTCAGAGGCTGAAATGGCAGGAACTGAATGGAGAAACTGTGTCTCAAAAGCTTCGGTATAAGGTTTCACCAAAGACAAGAAGATGGTTCTTGGCATTGGGTTTGAGAATAGCCACATCACTGGCATTTTAGGAAATTTGGATGTGGATTATAAGTCATACTGGGTTTATCTCCAAACCCAAGCACAAAGTAAGATTAAAAGGCCTGGCCTGGGCCGCTGGAAGAATGGAAACCCACCTGGGAAACGTGTCTGCTGTAGCTGAAGCAGAACTTTGGGGCAGACAAGCTACAAGTATTGAGCATTAGTATTACAAGCTCCAAGCAGCATTAGCAGGACTGTGCCCCTGCTTGAACCTTGTTGGTGTAGATCTTGAACTCCAACCTGAACTACCTTGGTTTGATTGCTTCCATTGTTCGTATTACAGCAGGGTCAAAAGAAGCCATCTGACACTGGGGCCATTGGAGCATATTGATGGCGCTTTTGTGCTGAGAGAAAAACAAAAGAAAGCCAAAACAAGGAAAAGAGAGGAAATGTAGTATAAAAGGAAAGTGTGCTGCACATTGTGTTCATTGTACCAGTTCAGCTTTGAGTACAAGGGGTTCTTTTGCCCAGCATGATTATTCTTGAGGCTGCGCATAAGGTTTAGTTCTGTTTTCATTTGAACAAAAGGGTTCTTGTAACAGACTGTTTCCTTATGATGCATGGTGTAAATGCACAATACTCAGGAAAGATGCAGCTGGGAACCAGGGCAAGCCCACAGGCTCAGAGGGTAGTCAGAGGGATGCATTCACTGGGTTTCTCACCTCCTTACTCTACTTCCATTCTATGTTTCTGCAATTACTGTGCTTTCCAAGGTGAGATTAGGCAAGAACAAGGCTGCTGATCTAAGCACCCAGATTAGTTTTATCTCTTAAGGATAAGGCTACTCAGTTCATGATAGTCTGTTATCTGTATTCATAATGAGGAGAGATGTAATGGAGAAGCACCAGACTGCAGTGAGTAGCCAAAGTGAATCGTAAGCAGTGTTTGTGTCTGGGGTCTGCTAATACCAGATGGGCAAGAGACATGAAGTGACTCCAAGGTAAGGACACAAAGTCACTGCAGCCAGGGCAAAGTTGGCCTCAGCTAGTCTAAGCCTAGGAAAGGAAGAATGAAAGGGTGAGGAAATAGCCATTCCTTATTTAAATAACCAGCCTGGTCACAAAGAGAACTGAAATACAGACAAGCTGACACAGGGCGAGGTGCAAGAGAGGACTGTGTCTGTCCATGCTCTTTACACACATGCGTTAAGTGCAAAACCTGAGGAATTATTTGCAGGGGAGTCTTTTGCACTTGATCCAGTATTGAAACAGTTACCATGGCTCAAAATTGCCCTGTGCTGGCGTGTAGAGACTGTGAACTGCTCTCCTACCAACCTGGGCAGAGCAGCAACGTGGAGACAAGAACAGCTACAAGTGCACAGAGCTTTTAAGTGTCTGTAACAGCATCTTTGGCTGATTAAAGAAGTGTTCATGTTAATCATATCTTGTGCTTAATGAACCATCACAAATTGCATCAAGCAGTGACTCTTTTATGTAATATGCTTAACCAGGATACAACCCTCTGCAAGAAAATAAAGTGAAAGAACCATCTGAGGCATCCCATTTCTTCACTTGAATGACAGGACATGGAAGGTTAAAATCAACACTGTTCCAAAGCTGTACTTACTACAGAGTGCTACACACCTTCTTCTGGTGAGGGGCAAGCCACAAACGCACAGTCTAGGAAATCAGAGAAAAGTATAGGCAAGAACAGTATAAGAACACGCATATCATCAGCTTTTCCTCATGCACACAGTGAATCCTAGCTCTAGTGAGTGTCTCACCTTGTAAAGAGGCTGCTTCATCTAACTAGCAAGACTGGGTTTTGTCCTGACCTTTCATCATTTCTCATTTGCTCATAGCCAGGCCATTCCTGGCTGTTTCTAACTCACAGCATGAGTTTGGATTCATTTATTCCATTTTCTCCATGCCTCAGCTCCCGTTTTGTACTGTTTAACAAGCTGAAATCACTGTTATGTGCGGAGCACTTTGAAACTCCTGGATAAAAGGAAGAGCCCAGCTTCTGCTATAAAAGATGACCACATTTGTGAATGAATAAAACTCTGGTCAGGTAACATACTGGAAAGATAGTTGTAAGAGATAATGGAACATTTATTTAGACTGCTATTAGAAGGCCAGACCTGCTCTTCTTGTAAGTGGAAGCAACACTCCATTTCTTCGGGTGCTGGGCCAGCTCATGCAAAGGCTGACACATTATTAAAAACAAAACAGGTCTATTTCCCATTTCTCCAGGCAGGCTTTTCCATTGCCATATGTTGCTGCTTCTCTATTGAGCTTTTATCCCAGTGATCCCATACAGCTCTACAATCCATTACTGTGTTCTTCTGCTGAAGAATCTGATCCTAAAGGATCAGGGAGAATTTCTTGTGTTTCTTGTTGCCTTCAGACAGGCTTTTCTTGTCAAGTTTCACCTTGGGCACTGCTGGCACATGAGGTTCGTTGCTTGTTTGTGTTTCCTATGTCAAGGAACCATCTAAATTCCCAAGACTTGAACAACTGCTCCCATTTTAAACCCAGTATAGTGAAATTTAAGGATTTGTGACCTGCAGGGTCTGCCCAGTTGCTCTTATTATCTGAAATGAATGCTCACTGTTTAAAGTAGCTATAATCCCTTATTTCCCAGTATGCAGCTGTGGATCGGCCCAAGGCAATTGCCTAAGGACATTCTGGCTCTCATGTTTGCCTCAGGATCAAAAGTATCCAGTGTGCAAGCACTAAGCAGCTCTGTTTACCATCTCTTTATCAACTTGTGCCTGCTTTTGCTGATGAAACTGCATGGGTAAGTAGCAATAAGAACATTAGACAAACATACCACGCCATTATCCCCATACCTTCTGTGTCTGGGGATGGGAGAAGTGGCAGGATGTTATGAGAAGAAGAAACTGGGTGGCTTGGCAGGAAAATGGGGAGTGGGCTGCCTTATGGAGCACTTCCCTTGATTGTGTTTGCTTAGCGATGGGGTGACATCCCTAAGTCATGGATGTACCACAGCCCCACTGCATCAGTTTGGTGACACCAGTGACGTGAAAATGTCTAGAGCTTTGAATTCTATCTAGGATGCTAAAGGACCTTTCCTATAGGAGAACCTCAGCAAAACGCTTCAACTGCTCAGTAAAAGTGGAGAAAGAGAAGAGGAGAGTTTCCACGCTGCACAGCTGCATCGTGGAGCTGAAAGCACATTCAGGGCTAAGCTACAAAGGAAGGTGCCTGAATCCTTTGGGAAGAGGCTCTCACAAGCAACTTGCCCCTACAGCTTCTGCAGTCCTGCTGAAGTCCTCATCATTTTTCCAGGCGCTTTTGCTGCAGTGCAGCTATTTCAGCCTGGTCAGTGGCTAAAAACAAGCCCGATGGCAACATACTGTGGACCCTTTGTTTGTTTCAGGAGGCTTTTTTCCTCGTTATTGGAAAAGAATGATAGTGTGCAATATTCCCAGATTTAGGGAATCTGGCTGCCAATTCATTCAGCCTAAGCCTATCCAATCTACCTATCCATATGCAGAGATATTCAGGAACACACTTGAGAGATGGAACGTGGGAAAGGACTCATTTTCTGACCTGCAGAGATGTTGCTGTGAACAAGGTTAACCAAAACAATCCATCTTCACTGAGCAGTGTTTTAGCGGTGTGGGTTTCAAGGCTGGGGGCTGCCTGGGCACTGTATCATCTTTATGAAGGCACTCCTTCATCTTTCCTTTTACTGTCAGCACTTGCCTCTTCCCCCTCCTTCTCTTTTAATTTTCCACCCTTTTGTAAATGGTGCTGATTTATTTCATCTCTCCAAACCTCAATCCCTCCCCTCCTCTCCATTTAACTCTCCATAGGAAGGAGGAATTTAAGGTAGTGGAACTGCTCCTGGACAGGAGGGTGCGCAGGCAGAATTGGTTGGTGATTCAGAAGAGCTCAGATGCTATGGTAACAGAGGCCACAGAGGTATTCCCACAGATATGATAGCTGTCATTCTCTGTTCACTCCCCATTCCATACACCTCCTTCAGCCTTTGAATTTGGATGCCAGGAAACCCCAATCTTAAGTCCACATGTTTTTATGTTACAGGGGGATGTGTGTTACTATAAGATTGCACATCCAAATCACAAACATCCTGAGGGTTCATTTTCTCCTAAACAAGCAAACTGACAAGCTGAAAAATTCGGTGATTTCCATGTGAACAGATGTTCTTCCAAATGCAACCTAATGGGTAAATTCCATGTAGCCTGGGATTCCCCTGGGAGCTCACTGCACTGCTCCTGTATGCATGAACACCTCTCACCCCATATAAAACATACGAACAGACCTTAAATGCTTTCACTGCTTTTATGTACACAGAGGATTGGAAGAATGCCTGCAAAGAAAGAAGAACTTGACTACAAAAGGAGTGAAAAGCACACATCAAACTCTTTGTTCTCAACCCTTGGCTGATTAGAAAGCATGAACACTTAACCCTTTCCAGTTGCAGTACTTCCTGAACCAAGAGTTGCTTTGCTAGGGGGTGTAATGACTTATGGTACTGCTAGTACTGTTTTCTCTTGCTAGCCCTCATGCCTCATAGAGTTGTTGGCTGGCTGACCGCTCCAAGTGCTCACAGAGCTTTTTGTTGAGCCACCTAATAACAAATTAACTTTTTCAAGTTCAATTTCATTTGAGAGAGGTTTGCATATAGAACCGGGACTTCTTTTGAAGTAATGTACCTTGAATCTCTCCACAAAGAAATCAATCTGCCCACTCACCAAATGCTGCTGACGACCCTCCCTCAGCCTTTACCTTTGGCAATGTTCTCATCCTAGCAGTTCTCTGGATCCTTCTGGAAGCTGGCTAGCTTTAGAAGCTCATCTTAAATTAAATCCCAGCCTCAAAGTTCTCCCTAGCCCCTGCAATGGATGAAGCAAGCTCAGTGTTAATCCCAGACCCTGTGCTAAGCCTTCTGTGAGGTGTTTTGGACAAGAGTGAGTTAAAACAACAGAGCTGAAATCCCAGTCTTGCATGTCTGCCACTGGAGCAGATTCACTGCTTGGGATAAATCCCCTGAATTGAGCAGCTCTAACCCAGGGATGAACCCAGCCTACAAGCCATATGATGCTATGCACTGTAAATCCCCCTTCTCATTTCTTGCTCTAGCTCCACAATATTTATTGCCTGGGCTAGTGAAGCAAGGAGCAGTGTCACATGCTCATGACACATATATGCTGTTAGGAAGCCTGATGGCCTGGCTGACTAGAATAAGGACTCACATATTAGCAGCTTTTATCTAGAAGGAGAGGGAAAGCTCCATTTCCAGGACAGAAGGCATAATATTGAAATGATCCATCACAGCTGATGTACCCAGATGGCTTTATGAATGAGAAAGACAGGAAATGGATTGCCCAGTTTGCCACATGGAAGGCTGCAAAGCTGAGAAGTAAATCCTCACGCTAGACGAGGTGAATTTAGCCAGCTGAGGAAATGCTTTGAGATCCCTCCAGATGAATGCTATGGAACCCTGTCAGATTGTCATCAGTGCCTTGTCACACTTTATGTGCTGGAAGTGTAATACTGTGGTATTAAACAAAACTGTATCAAACCCCATTGCAAGGTCACTCTACACGTCTCATTCTTCCCATTAAACTTCCTCATCTGCCATGTCTGTTGGTTGGTTTGTCTGTTTAATTACTCACAATGCCTGTAGGAGCTGGGATGCTGTTGTCTGTCAGCATGACAAATTAGCATATCCAGAATGCGAATGACAACCCCTCATCTTTCAGGACACCCATCACATGTAAACATTAACTGACAGACCCCACAGTTACATGCCAATTGCTGTCTCCCTACTCCTGTGCCTGGCTTGAAGCATGTCAATGACATGTCTACAGATTGATTTCAGGTTTAAATCTGCTCTGGCTGATGGAAATACAGAATATTGTTGGTTGCCTGTCAGACCTCACTGGAGCTCAGCAAGTCACGGGTCACAGCCAGGTGATTCTGGACTAACTGGAACATGCCTAACAAATCTCCTTGTTGGCAACAGCCAGGGTTCAGAGCAAATACAAGAGAAAAAGAAAAGGAAATTACTGACTAATCAGCCCATCGGATAAGCATCTTCCTCAGCGCTGCCGCTGGGATGCTGGCTGATAACCTGAGATGCAGCACTGATACGGTGACAATAAGCTCTGAAAGAAGTCCTGTTGTCTCCACAGGAAGCAATAAGCCCTGTGCCAGGGCTCCAGTGTGACGCAGCTCAACTGCAGGCTTTGTCGATAGCATGTGAACATGGCTATTGGCTACCTCTCAGGAAGAGATGCTCTCTGGTGGAAATGGGGATTGTTCAGCCCAGTATTACTGTCATCATTTATCTAGCAAAGGAAAAGAATTGCTGTGTATGAGGAGGCTTACCAAAGTGTTCCCTTCTGGCTGGAAATCACATACATGGAAGTTATGCCTCCTTTGGGTTTGGCACCTCACGGTTTAGGCTTCAGATGCTGAGCTGGGAATTGTTAGATATATTAAAGGAAATGTGCATAGCTCTGTGTAACAATGAAGGCAGTGCTTGTCTTGGTCACAGGTGGATGCTTTACTTAACTAATTAGGCCTAGGTCTTTCCCTCTTACATCACAGAGTTACACAGACAGGTAAGTGCCAGGTCTTCAGTTTCATCACTTGAGATCATAAGCACTTGGGGACAAAACCTCTTGTACTGATTGCAGGAAGGTCAGCGGAGTTACCATGCTGAGGGCCTGCGTTCAGCTCTGATGCTGAGCAGTCCCAGGTCTCTACATGCACCACCTGTAAACCACCCTGCTCCTGATGTGGGGAGGTCCTGTACAAAGCATTTGCTCCCCCTGCATTTGCCTCCAGTGTCCCACTATTCCTGTTCACCGGCACAGCCTCCCACCTGGCTACTCCCTGAGCCTTTTCTACTTTACCACAGAGCAAGCACTAAAGGAAAGAAAGAGCTCCTTGCAACTCCTTGCCTGAACTCCCCTAGCACTAAGGTGGATGTGCGTGGATGCCTGTTTCCCCAGCATTCCCCTCAGTGACCACGCTCAGAGCCAAGGATTATCCTAGTGGAATTACAAGAGACAAGACAGCTCCATCTTTGCAGAGAAAATAATTTCACAGAAGACTACACAAGGCTAGGATAGAAAGCAGGGACACAAAGGCAGTGAAGAAGGAGCTGATCTCTCTCTGGCTTGAGCCAGTCAGGGTAACCAGCATCCAGAGTAGTTTTTAAGGACAGAAAGGCATGGAAGCATGAGATGTTTTGATTCCATACAACTTTCTTTGCTAGCTTCATTACCATTGTATCTCCACCCATCCATCCCTTGCCTGGATACTTGATATTGCTTTTCACTGGTCCCACAGGAAGCTTATTCTGCTTAGATGCTGAAGGAAAGGAATGCGATTCAGAAAGCAGGGCACACAGGTACCTGGGAGAAACAGGTACTGGGAAGTCTGTGCAGCTTGGTTACTAATTCCAGAGCTGGGCTTGGACAAAATACACATTCTTTGTACTTAAGAAGAATAATGAGAGAAGGGATGGGGTTTGCTGTGGTTCTGCAGAACTGAGATCAGCAGGAAACTAGACTAACACAGGTGGGAAACAAACAGTTGGATAAGAAGTGTCAAATATTTGACCAATGCCAAAAAAAAGCGCCTTATAAAATATCTTGCTTCTGTATTGCACATGGGACTGCTCAAAGCACAAGTGTGGACAAGACTGATAATCCTTTTCTGATGGATCTCCAGCTTGAGAGGTGTGACACATGTAACTATAAAACATAGAGGTATTCATACAAGCTGTTTCTTTTGAGCTAACGTGGCATCTGTAACTCAGAGGGCAAAAGGCAAAAGCCTATAGCTCTAAATCATCATTCAAAGCCTGTACTCCTGCTCTGAGCTGTCTATCATTTTTGCTTTGCAAATCCAGGCAGCTGCACTCATTCTCCAGAAAGTTCCTGAACCACAACTGAAATCATAGTGCAACATCCAGTATAGCTCCATGCAATCAGATCATATCAGCCACAGACCACAGCCTGCCGATGCTGCGGATGGTGAAAATGTGCTCCACAATGCTCAGCCTCCTTAAAGCTGACAAGGAGCCATATTCCAAGTGGCTGTAGATATCAGCCTTAGCCTGAGTTCTTGGAGTAGTTAATGCAGACAACTAGGAACACTCAGAGATTAAATTCTCAGCAGAATCAGAATCAGCAGTGTTACAGGGCATAAGAAACACTCTGTTCTCTGTCATTACAGGCATGATTTACAGCCATACAGTTCCGCACCTCTGCCTTGTGCAAGTGAAACCTTCCTCAGTTTCTTCACTTAGAAAAAGAAGATGATGCCCTTGACCTTTATAAAGGTGTTTGCAGTAGGTGGATAGATGCTGCAAGCTAAAAGCTTGGTAGTATCACTATAATACAAATACTGGTAGCAGAAAGAATACATTTTGTGTTCCTCCTTTCCTGACCTTCCTCCCACATACCATTTCATGTCACATTCTCTCTATGCTCTCAGCTCCTGCAGCTGATCACTTGCCAGCCACAGACACTGACAACAAAAAGAAAACAGTTTAAGACACAGGATCTCTCTCTTCTCCCCTTCCAACATCCTCTGCCTGCAGGAGAGAATGACTGATATTTGCAATGTGCATCATCTTCTCTGCCTCCAAGCTGTGATGCTTGTGAGCAGAAGAAAGGCTGTGACAAGGCTCTAGCGCCGTGGCTCACACATGTGATTGATGATGACTGTGCTGGAGCCTGGGACAAGATTGGTTTCTGGGGCTGATGGATAAAGTCTCTCATGCAGCATGAAACATGGGGAGAAAAAGATTGGGCCATCTGATTCTTTCTAACAGTGACTATTTAGTGGGAAAAGCTTACTGAGGGGTTTCCCTTATTTATCTGTAATTACAGCAACTTGGGTCTTCCCTCTGTTAAATGAAGATTGCCTGACCAGGCACGCCTATGGGATATCACAGGAAGCCACAAACATTCCCTTCTGCTGGAGTCCTGAGCTGGACTGTTCAGTCTTGCTTAGCAAAGGGAAGACCCAGTCAAAGAACCCATTTAAGGAGTTCACTTTCCCTGGCAGCACAACCCCATGAATTAATGATCGGATGGGAGACAGATAATGCTGGGCTTGAGGTTTTAGCGTGTTTTCATGTATATTTCATAGACCTGTTTTCTTTTTGATGTTTAAAGCTCTTTGATTATTCTTTTTAATCCTTTTATCTCGATTTTCCTAAGTGCCAGTTGCAGCCCCCATTTCAACTTGCAGGTGAGCTGCTCCTTCACAGCTAACACAAACACATTATGCAGGGGACAAGAGATGATCTTTAGATATTAAGTTTGGGACAGTAGCCCAGAGGTTCTTTGGTCTGACACGGGAGTCACCTGGACTGCTGGAAGGGACTATAGCTCTCAAATCACTTTCGAATGTCACTTTCAAATACAAACCATCACAAAGGAAATCTGCAACTGCTTTACTCATACCCACTTTGCAGGATCTGCTTTTAACACTTGGCAATTACACATGGAAACAAAAGACCCATTTTGCCCCTGGATAGGGGGAACTCTGAGCACAGCTCAGTAGCGGCGCTGCACTCAGCCTCAGAGATGCAAAAGCAGGAGGAATTACCAAAATCAACAAGAAACTAATCTCTTTAATCCTGGAAACTTTTTAAACAGGTTTAAATAATTGATACACTGTCAGAAACAGCCTGAATCCATGGAGGTGAGATTAATATTGAATGAGGATGCTTCTCCCTCTCTGTATAGGAAAGGATGGCAAAGTCATAGAACAAGTCCTTTGCACACCGCAGTTGGCATAAGGTAGATAAAATGCTGGTGAAACTGCTCCTTAGCTCAAGATTTCAGACACAACCTGACCAGTGGTGTGCAGAGGAGAGAAGAAGTTTCCCAGCAATGTCAACCTGGCTTTTGTATGAGATGGGAACCAGGAAATATTGGAAACTAGAAGGAAGAGGAAAGAAGCAATGTGAGAAATCTATATTAATAGTCTCCCTCTGTGACCCTGAGTTTTACAGGTATTAAGCCATGACAGCATCCTACATGTCCTCTCTCATGTACTGCCCCATGTCCAGCCGGCAAGTTTGGCTTCTCTTTCTCTCTTCAGCCTTTTGCCATGTGCTCGGGAGTGTCTTAGACACCCACCACACTGGGATCACCATGCTGCAGAGCTGTTGATTGTGGCATCTGGCCAACCACTGAGAATCAATCACAGCCACTGGCTCCAGCTTGCCTCGTGTTAGCTCCCCAGTGCTGATCCTTCCACCAGCTATGGTGCGGCTCTCCCAAAGCCAGGCACATCACAGGGAACACGACCCATTAACCTTGCCTGGGGCAAGGCTGACAACATGTGCAGCCCATAATACAAAATGTCAGTTACAGTGGAGAAGGGAGACAGAACCGCAGACAGAGCGTGAGAGCGTGTTCCACTTGCTAATGCTTCACTTTTTCAGTCATGTTAATTCAGATTAAATAAAGCATTTATGTCCATATCTACAAAGGAATATAGATGCTCAGATGCTGCTGAGTTCAGCATCACTTTGTCACCTTTGGGAGTCTGGGGTCTTATGCCTTATTCCTGCAACATATTGCAATATGCTTAATGCTGAGAAGGTCACTGTCCATAGTTGCTACATTGCTCACTCTCTTACCAGTCATGACACTGCTTTGTCTTCATCTGTGGTCCTCATCCCAGACGTATCTGTAGCTTTTCAGGTGAGTTAAAGCCAGAAGCTCTGTCTTTGTCTCCCTCTTATCTCCCATTCAGAAGCAGGATCATTATCTTCAATATACCTATAAAAATAAGCCCTGTGAGATTACTCAGGGAAAAGCAGCCTCTCCCTATGACAGGCAGCAATGCCAGGTCAGATGAGCAGTTACAAAATGCAGCAGGAGAACAAGCAAGGAAACATAGATCACTGCACAATACCATCCTGACACTGGGAAACGTGCTGGAATGGTGCCTTGGAGCCTTGTGCCAAACAGATGGACTGTGCTGGGACAGTGAGCAGGGCTGGACTAAAGTTAATGCTTCCCTTAGAATTTAATGTTAATAGACAGAGTCTTATTAACGTGCCCCCTGAGGTACCTCAAAAGGATCATGTCAGAGAGGAGAAGCAGTAAGGAAATGAATAACAATTTACTGTACTATAGATGCATGATGATAATCAATATTACTTCACACTAAAATAGCAGTTGGCATCCAAAACTCTCTCAAAAACAAAATGCAGTAAGAATTCATTCATCAATGACCCAGTCTTCAGAGGCACTGCAGTGTTACTACACGCTTTGTGCAGCTGAGCCACAGGGAGAAGACAAGACTTGCCCAAAGAAACATAGCTCACAGTTGACAAGGTTGCAAAAAATTGCCCAAGGTCTTGTGTTCAAAGTCTCCCAGCTATTAATACCCGGTGGAGGCCATTATGTTCATACCACTTAACAAAGGCCATCAGCTCTAAGTCTGCAGCGGCCAGATCGAGCCCAGTAATTGTGCTTTCCTTAGTGCCAGGCTCTTGAAGAGCTAAAGATGAATTAGGTGGCAGAAAAAGCCATGTGTTAGGTCTAATGGTTGTGACCAATCACTCTGAAAAGCATCCCTCAAAACGGGATTTCTCTTGGGTTGAGAGGCAATATCATACATTGCCTTTAAACCCACAAAAGGCACACAGCATGGACAATGTAATAACAGCAGTGTGGAGCAAGGCTGCTAGAGAGCGATCTGGCAAACTGTAATTGATACCCAGTGGCAATTCACAAGCATAGGCAACCGCTCTGGTAGATTTGATTTAACATAGCACTGATGCTGCTGCCTGCTGATTGACAGCCTCCTCCATCATGCATGGCAACTGCTGCGAGAATCTGCAGCCATGTGGTTCTTGCTGCCTGCCATCAATCTCTACCACAGGATGCTCACAGCACATGCAGAAGATCCTTGTGCTGATGGAGAGCTCTGCGCCCAGGTCAGACAAGAGCCTGCTGCAGGTAACTGAGACTGATGTCACTTGGAAAGTCATCAAACTGGCACTGAAACATGGGAAAGAGCTTTCAATTCTCCAGCAGCAGATGAGCAACTGTGCCTTGGGTGGAGCTCTGTGCCTCCCAGGGGTTCCTGAGGGACATTCGTATAACAGGCTGTTATTACAGATGGCAGGAGAAGGAGGCTACTTGGCCGTGGGTTGAGAACATGATTATTTCCTGATTATTAACACATTAAGTGGCTTCTCACAAGCTGAAATATTGCAGGAAAAAGTGAAACGCAGAAAGAACAGGGCATAGGTTCACTGCAAATAAATTTGACACCCAGGAACTGATCCCAGGCCAAGTGGTTTATGGGATGCTTTTAAAGATACAACAGCCTCTTCTGTAGATACATGTTATCCACCCAAGTCTCTCTCCTCTGCACTGACACCAGTGCACAATTAGACACAGAGATTTAAACCTCTGCAGGTAAATACCGAAGGTAAATGAAGGTTAATACAGAAGCCCTGGCTGCTTCTTCATCTTCCCTTGTTAATATATAGGATTAGTGGGATCAGGTAAAAAGCCTGACTTGTGCTTTTGCAAAACGTGGTTAGCAAAGGCCCTTCTCACATAAACTGGCACGTGCCTTCAGTGTACCCATCAACCGCAGTTCACGGGTGGCGCGCAGGGACAGACATGGGCTTTGAAGCAACCATGGCTCTTCTCCTTTTCTTCTCCTGGCTGTCTTGAAGTCACACACACTGATCCTGCAGCTCTGATAGGAGAGAAATTGCCTGTTCTCTCAGCACTAATATTTCTGGTTTCTGGTTGGCTGCATTTGCATCTGTTTCTGCAGACTGCCTTCCCCTGGAGCATCTTTATCGGATTTGCTTGGTCTCATGACTTTACTGCATGTTTAGAACTAAGTTCTCTAGAACAAAAATAAGCCCCAGGATGGCTCAGGTTGTTGGAGCAAATCCAGGAGTGTGGAACAGATCTAGCAACCCGGGTGGGACATGAAGGATCTGGAATACTCTCCAGGCTAGAAGATTTGTCACTGACAGCACCAGAGCTGCTCCTCCCTTCCTGCAGACCAGCAACAGAGCCTTGAGCACAACCAAAGCCCACAGCACAAACACTATAAATAACATTAATGGGGCCACTGCTGGTGACATCAGAGCAGGGATTTGTGAGACTGGCAACTGCAAACAGCAGCAAGGTGGAACAGTTTCATCCTGAGAGCTTTTTGGAAATGGTCTTATCTCAGAGGCTGAGTCAGAGGCAAGTAAAGGGGGCAGAGGACTCGCCCCACTCACCCTGCTATTGTGGGACAGGAGGAATTTCTGCGCCCCCCCACCTCAGACTGCAGCAGTTTTCATTGTAGGACAAGGTACATGTTCAGGCAGCACAGGAAAAGTGGTTTCTCTGGGGATTTTTCACTACACCGAAGTCCCGCCATGGGATGTGTGGGAAGGAGATGGTGCCAGGTCTGTAATACCTGCAGTGTCAGACCACTCCAGGCAGTAGCTTCTCCTCAGTGCGGCAGGCACAGCAATGCTGTCACCAGAGCCCCGTTCTTGTGTTTCCCGCAGCATCACCTGGGAAGGGACTAGCACCATTGTTGCTCTGTGCTGCTCCAAAACTCAGACACCCCATCCTGCATCTTCCTGTGGAGCCCGAAGAGCCTGTTTGGGACTTATCTCCTTTTCTCAGCAAACACCTCCAACAATATCTCAGGAGCAAAACTGTTTTACTGCTAAGGTGTCATTCTGCTGGGATTAAAACCCCTCCTAGCCTTTGGATGGGTTCTCCTGAATAGTAAAGCCTGTGTAATAAAAGTGCTAATTTTACAGCTACAGTACATGCATATATTTCATAGGAAAGCTCTTGGAAGCCAACCAGATATTGCTGAAGTGGCCATGAGTGCCTTCTGCACAGCCATGAAATAGCCAGAAAGCAAAGCAAGCGCAAATTGGGAAAGAATGCCCAATGGAGATAGTGCTTCAGCACTGCCACAAGACAACAGCCACCCAGGCTTGCTTAATCTAGGTAGATTGGAGTGCTTAGGAGCTAAGGACAACAGCACTTCAGCTAGCAGCTTATTTTTCAAGGTCTCAGGCAGGCTTGTGCTGACTCTACTGAGGGCTCTGCTGCTGCAGTTCTGATTTGTTGGTGCCCAAGCTCTCTAGCATAAAGATAGCTCAAGTACATCCAGATGTGCCGCATCCACAGACCCCAGCTGCAATATCAGCATGGCTTTTTATAGCCCTCTGTGGAAGAGAAGTGCTGACATGGAACTCCCTCGATCATCTGAGTCCTCTGGGTGAAGGTGACTTGCATCTCCAGATCCTGACACTGGCTGCTGTCTCAGGCTACCTGAAGTGCTGCTCCCAGCCATGTCACACAAGATCAACCATACACCTATGTTCTTCTACGCTGGCACAGCAATGGCAGGCAGTGAAACTCCTTGGTCCCAGTCATGCGCTGGGTGCCCAACAAGGACAGAGTGCCTGGCCTGAGGAGATGGCAACCAAGCTCCCAGGAAGATGGCAGAAGCTGCATTCATGCCCTGTGTCCTGCAAGCAAAGTGTCCTGTAACACCTCCAAAAGAAGCAGGAAAAGAAGTGGGAATCCTACAGAGTACTGGTTCCAACAACCACATGTGTCCTAAGGCACTTTGTAAAAGTAAATGACAAAGGTAAATCAGTCACCTGACCATTAGAAAGAGTTTTCATTGTTTTGAGAAACAGCCTCAGCCTTTGGCTGAGTCTGGCCACAGTTCCAAGCTCCAAATTCTCTTTGCTGGGAAACTGGCATTTTTTGCGCTGCTTTTCCAGCTTTCCTTCCCCTGGCCCTTCCTGCTGTAGTTCCCTTTGCTTGGTCAAACCTTGGCAGTGCAGGAGAGGAATATTTATCAGTGCCAGAGGAGGGCTGACTCTGACCTTTCCTGTCGAGCTGTTTGTTGAAGTCCCTGACAAGCCATCTTGCCCTTTTCCACAGTCTAAGACTGGGTCATCAGGGATGAAGCTCCTGTCTGTGGACTACAGCTCCTAATGCTATGGCCAGAGACAGCACGCGGTGCAACAGAAAGCATCAGCAGAGTCTCATATACCCCTTAGTGAAAGGCTGTAAGGTGTCAGGGTATGCTTGACAGCAAACAAATCAAGGCCCAAGACTTGCCATCACTGAGACATCACAAAAGGATGACGAGGAAGGAAAGCTGTGAGGTTAGTGTGTTAGCAGTAATAATCAGGAAGCACCAATTCAAAGTTATCAATGTGCCATCCTATGTTTTTAATGTAACATCTGGTATCTTTGGTTTAATACTTACACTATGACAAGGACTTCGGGAGTTGCTCCAGGCTACCTTTGTAAGTTAACCCCTGCCTTAGAGAAAATCCCATCCCATAAAGCCAGGCAGGTAATGTCAGAAAAGGGAAGCGAAGCATTAAGTAAATGATTTTTCATCGGGTCAAGAATGAAAAACCCTGCTTGCATTTCTCAGGTTAGATTACAGAGGGTCTGCCATAAGTACAAGGTCTCTGTTCACAAGTTAAACAGACTTCCTTTCTTTTTTTTCCACAGTTTTCTCTGCCTGCTGCTGTCCTTAATGTAGGATTAATGGATGCAATGCTTTGTGGTTGGTTTATGTAAATTGCTGGCAGCAAACAACAGTCATAATCCACTTTGTTGCAATGAAATGCAGTTCGTACTGAAATCTATTATAGTTCAAATATAAATTAATTATAATCCCTTCTGCTGTAGTGAACCTTCATGTATAATTAACATTTACTGTATGGGGAAAGGGGAAGGAAAAATCCCCATCTGAATGTTTCAATGTCAGTAACAATTTCCTTTTCCTTTATGTCTCTCATAGGAAAGCATATTACAGTTTACCTGTCCCCCTACACAAGTCACAGCTGCCTTCAGCTGGAGCCAAAAAATGCTGCTGCAGCATGAAGAAAACATGAGCAATTTCAGACCATGCTGTGTTCTGGTCTCCAGGAAACATGGGCAGCAGCTCCTTCTATGTCTTCTACATCCAACACAGGACCTAGAAGGAAAAAGTGGTGAGAAAAGGCAGTCTTGTAGGTCTCAGCAGCCAGAGCTCTTGTGTTAGACTAAGGAATGAGTTTCCAAACCCAAGTCCATGTGGCCCTGAGGCACAACTGGACACCTATGGTCTAACTTGTCAGCACAGCAAGTTGCTCTGCACACAACTGCCCTCTGACACTCTTGAAACAGAGTATTTCTACTGGAGCTGAGTTTGCTCAACATGGCAAAATTCCCTCCTCGCACCCTGTAAAAACAGCAATGCAATTTGCAGGCACTTTGTTCAGCTGGATCATGCGCTCCAAACAGAACTGCTTGCTGACTGCTTAAGGACTTCTAAAACCAGACTGAAGGAAGGTGAGAACAACACATGTGCGAATAGAAATGTTGATGGCTCAGTGTCTGAGTTTGCTCAGGGCATGGGTCAGCACGAACACTGGTAAGTGAAAATGTGGAGGCTCCTTCCTCTTCGCAACAAAGCCTCCTGCTCCCATCTCTAATGAGAGTCAATTGCTGCTGATAAATTTTACATAATAGCTTTTTTTGCTTGCTCTGCAAATTAAGCAGAAAAATCGCCTATTAAAAGGAAAACTGTGGCAATTCTTAAACCCGAGTGTAACCTATTTAGCCGCTTAGGTCAGACGCAGGGCGAAATTCAAAGTCCCCTTATTAATTTTCTGCAGGGAGCAGCAGTTTGTACTGCTGAAGCAATGTCGTGCTTCAGAGACACAGTGAGAGCTGATTTCAGAACCACGTCAAAGTCAGTGGATACCAGTGGGGCTGCATTAGCTCCTCTGCTGATGCCTTCAGCACAGCACATCACTCTCTCCTGAACATTCTCCTGGTGGCTGACTGGTCACCCCCATAAGATGCATTTGTTTAAACCAGCTGCAAAGGTGGAAAATGCCAGGCTCGAGTCTTAGAACCTCTTTCAGTCAGGACCTGACAAAGCAGCTCTTTGCTTTCCCGTGCCTTTCTGACCCAATGCTTCCTTCAGCACTTATCTCCATAGTGACAAAGCCTGCATCAGGCTTATTTAACCCTAAAGCTAAAAGGTACACCACCTGGCAGAACTAACCTTCTGGGGGATGTGAGCACCACCTCCTGACTTATTTCAGTCTGGGGCATGGGATGGCACCAACTCTGACAGACTGATGGGCTCGGCTGCAATTGGGAAGTGAAAGAACACAGGCTCAGCCTTGCTACAAGATCCCCCAACCCATTCCTACAGACCACAGTTGTATGTTCACCTCCCATATGTGAAATCTCCATAGTTCACTCTCTCCCTGAACGGTCATCTTCATTCTCTGAATGCTGACCCTGTTCAAATCCCCCAGCTGCACTTAACTCCTCATGTTCATCCCTCTGTCCTATCAGCCCCACCTAACATACCCATCCTTCCCCAAGTCCCCTCCTGCTCTGCACAGGCTCCACTTCCTTTCTCACAAAGCAGGGCTCAGAGCACACTGGAGAACAGGCTGGAGGACCATTAATTCTCTCTGCCAGAACCCATTCCCTCCTTTCTATTATTTCACCTTTGTCACTGCATGTTTTTCTTAAAATTGGCTCTGGACTGCAGACATTTATTTGCAGTAACACTCAGAGAGCTAAAGCTCCCAGGGAATCAGCAGCAGGAGCAGCAGCAGTCTGTTGGTTGAGCTGAGCTGGAGAGGATCTGGCTGTAGGTTAGGCACAGCTAAGAAGCTGCCATTCACTTATTTGTTGCCCTTTTCACCTGTGTTTATTAAAGGTGACTCCTTTCTTTTGTTGTTTTACTTTTAAACCATCTGCTTACTTCATTCTCTCTCCTCCCATTAAATAAGGTAGTAGCAAATTTACAGACAGCTCCAAATGACAAGCTTACTTACATTCTCCTAACTGGCTCATTTTTCTTCTCCTGCACAGAGAATCACAAGACAGACTCAGCTCCCCACATGTTCAAGAGGCCATAAAATGTTAGCATACCCTGCCAATGCTGCAGTCTCCTCCAGCTCAAGGTGCTGACCAGTGAAGAGTCAACATTACCCATCATCGAGCTCAACAGCTGACAGCTCCTTATTCTTCCTCCACTGGTTTTGACTGTAATTGGACCTTCTGTGTCCTGTCTCGCTGCTGGGCTTCATACAGAGCAATGCCAGACCTAATCATGAACACACACAGTGTTCCACCATATTCCTGTATTTGCATCCATCCTGTCTGCAGTCTGCTGCCCTCACCATCCTCTGCTCCATTTCATCCATATGGATAGGCAAATGCACAGGGATGCAACTGAACTTCACACAGCTGATTTCCTATTGATCTCAGGACTTACAGCTCACTTATCTGCTTCTGACACAGGACCCTGTGTTTTATTACCCGCATGGGATCACTATTTAAACCTGAGGTGTGCTTTGCTTCCTGTTCTTTCCTTGGATGTCTGAGCCCTGCTGAAAACAATTCCAAGTGTCTCAGCTAATCTACGGTATCTTCCAGCCAATCTCATGCTCCTGACACATGTGGAGCCCTTGCTTATTCTTCCCCAGCTGAGAAAGAACTACCCAGAGATTTGCTCGACCCACAATGTGTCTCCAACACGGAACTGAGGCAAATAAAAGGAGGAAGAGGGGGTGGAGGATGGGAATCTAACCTTGATCTGCTTCAAAAGCTACTTGCCCTTCAAGAGCAGCATCCAGAAAGCACAGAAAATAAGTGGAATCTGGACCTGCATATCAACATAACAGAGTCCCCTTCATCATTAATAACCATACAGCTATTGTCAGCTCCAGCAGCTATCACGTCTCGCAGGGATAAGCGCAGTGGGGACGGATATTGTTTGTACCTTTTGATTCCGGCTGAGTCTGTGGCAGTGCTCTCAAACATCAGAGCCTCTTCACTTTGCACACACACAGGAATTAACTAAATAACCTCTTTTGGCACTAAATAACCACTGCTCCACAGAGAAAACCTGCTTAATAGACAAGGGGAGGTGATTCTAGTAAAGACTTTCATAATAGGCACATGCAGAGGGACCAACACACGTGACACGGATTTATACATTCTTTCAACTAAAGAAAACAAGTAAGAAAAACTGAACCATATTTTCAGCATTCTTCTTTTTAAACTAACCCTTTTCCATCACCAAGATCTTTTCTTTTACAAATATGCCAAACTGTAATAGAATGGATAACCTCAGCCCCCCTTCTCCAGAGCAAATCGATGTTTCATTCAACCTGAAACACTTATTTCCTTCTTCATTTTCCCTCCACCCCATTTTCCCTCAAAGTGTGTTTTCTGCTTTTCAGCACATTGCTGAATAGAAACACTCATTACCTACACAGCTCCATTTATTACCTTTTTTCACTAGGGAAAGCAATGGGCAGCAAGGCAGACCTGTTGCACAGTAATGAAAGAGCTGCTCAGCAAGCTCCTGCACCCCTCTCCAATGGTAGCTTTCTGTTCCCTGCCTGTACCTCTCGCTCTTTCCACTTGCCACAATGCTCTAGTTTTGAAGCTCACTTGTGGCTCACTTGCAGAGCCCTGGGAGCATGGGGTAACATGCTCAGTGTTCTCAGGGCACAAGCTGGACAAGCTGAGCTTTCACAGCTGAAAATGGGTATCTGTGGTCTGACAGGGCTAGAGCTAAAACCAGAACATCTTTACCCTGATATTTCCACCTCTGGCTAAGCAGAGAAAGAAGACTCATGGTCATTCCCTCTTGCCCCATTCCTTAGTTTTTCTACCGACTGAGCTATTCCAATTGATCAATGCCCCTCTGAACCTATGGCAGAGATCTGGCAAGGCATTTCTAATGCTCTCCTAGCTCCACTCTACCTGAGCACACTCCTCTACAATCAGGTAATCAAAATCCCTCAATTCATGTTATATTTATGACTACCCCACGTGTTAGCACTAATCGGGAGGAGAAGCAGCATAATTCCTGGCAGGCAGTTCTGCTGATTACAGAGTATGTTACCAGAAGTAGCCTCATATTTGTATCATATTATCTGCACCAGATCCACAGACACAAAACATGGACATAAAGTGAGAAGGAGAGCTTTGGAACCATCCACAAAAACGAGATAACTGCTTCACCCTGAGCTGTAATTAAAATGGGCTTAGCAACTTCATTTGATTTATTTGTTTGACAGGCATCTTCCATTTTCTTCCTCAATACAATCCACTCCTATTTCTCAGTGCCATTGCAGGGTCAGTGACCAAAGTACAGAAATAAAAATCACAGGACTGAAATGCTGCATTTCCCAAACACTTAGCATTCTATTGCTGGTCGATAACTGCCTTCAGAGAACACCTGCCTTCAGTTCGCAGTGCCATCTCCATCTCAAACTGGAGCTAAAACTGTTCCTAAGGAGCCCAGAGGCTGGCTACAGCATTAAAGAATGACCTACTTTCATCTCCTTTCCTTTTTGTTTCCTTCCATTCCCTTTGCCACTTGCAGCCTTCCCTTCCCAATCTGGCTTCTGTTTCCAGAAAAAGCTGCCACCACATGGACCTACACTTACCTGTGACCAACTTACCTGAAGGCTGAAGAAACAGCAGTAACTTCACACCATGAAGCCACAGATTTCAATCTATGCCCTTCTCTCTTCTGAACTTGCCCAAATGAGCAATAGACCCACTCAGAGGTTTCAGAGAAGCCCTGAAGAACACAGGGCTAACTCCCTCCCTGTCCCCACGCTGTGAACAGATGCTTGAAATCCTTATGGATCCCACTGGAAAGAAAGAAGCTGCCCAATATATCCTGGTGTTTTTAGCCAAAACTGTCCTTGTCCTCATTTTCTGAACAGACATCATATCTGTATGATGAAAGCAAAGCACCTCCCAGTGCTGGGAAAGCATTCCAGTCATCCTGTCTTTCCATTCTGCATTACAAACTCAAACACTCACTAGCCAACTGGCAGCCACCTTCACAGAGAACAGCAAAGCCTTTTCTTTATTTAAAGGTTGGAAATGCAGCAACCAGACTGGTGTGTGCAGAAAACACAACAGCATTTCAATATAGGATTCCTGACATAATGACAGAACTGGCAGTAAATAAAAGACAAGATGGGCATCAATAGCTTGCGAAAGAGAAAAGGAACAAAGGAAATGCCAGAATACAAAGAGGAAAAAGGTATAAAAAACCTCAAACCACTTGTTTTTTTCTCACAGAAAGTAAATTTTCAGGGGTTTGGACTTAATCCAAGGCTGAAAAAAACCTATGGCACAGCTGGTAGTGATTTCAGCACCCTTTGGATTAGGTCCTCTGGTTTTATTCAAGCTTCCTGCTCATACTGGTGAACTCATACATGCGACCCTTTGGAAAGGAACAAAGGTAAATCCCCACTTTCCTCCCATAGCAAACCCAGGCTGAACAGGCACAGCTATACCCCAGAGACAGTTCCCACACCTCAGCTCTCGGCTCTCTCCTGCTGCTGGCAACCTGTAGCACGATGCAAGGTCCCTTCTTTGCAGTTCAGTGGTAATTGCAACTAAATGGAAGGTTTGCACTGAAAGCAAACATGGTAATGGAGTTAATTTTAGCAAATCACTAATGAGCAATACACCAGCCTCCTTTTTTTATCCTTATGGCCAACCTCCTAATGTGCCTTCTCTTGCTTTATTGAAATCATTAACAACTAACCTGCTGTCCTCCTTTTGGAAAACACATTTCTCCCAGATTCTGCTCCATGGGGATCTGAAAGAGCTTTTCCAATCAACAATTCATTGAATGAAGTCTCCAGAAATCTGCTGTTGTGTTTCCATCCTGAGTTGACCTTGAGCTATCTAAACCTAGAGGGATTTCAACTCCATAGTCCCACCAGCCTACAGCTCCTCCTTCCCGCCCTCCACCTGGGATAAGAGAGGCTTTTCAGAACATGTTAGAGGAGGTCTGCTAAATGATGCATTGAAAAGAGCCAGAGGGAAAAACAACTTTATCACCTCATGGCTTGAGCAGAAGAGGATGGGGCTCCTCAGTGCTTGAAAAGATAATGAAAAAAAGAAAATCAGGCAGAGAGCAATGCAAAAGGGTGAAGTAATGCTTTTTGATGGATGAATGATGGGTTCAAGAGAGAAAGGTCCCAGGAGAGTCCTAATGAACAGAGAGCGGATGGCAAACTCCATTCTAGTAACTTCTCCTTGGAAAAGGAAAGGAGTTCAGGGGAATAGCTCTGTCCAGCTTTAAGGGGATATGCTATGGAAGAACATGGGAGCAAGACAATGGAGAAGATGCTGTTGGGAATTCAGATTCAGCAAGTCAAACAGTAGAAGTTCTTGTGATGGTCAAGGCTGCGGTTCATTCCATGGTCCTTGAACTGAAGTTTAGCATTTCTGATCTGGATTCTGGTGCAGATGTTTGTAGTAGATGTGAGATGAACCAAATGCAACAGAGCTTATGAATGCAGCATATCCTCACCACTGCTCACAGGCTCCAAGCAGGAGCAGGAGCTTTGGTGTCAAGTCTGGGAACACCGACAGAGCTCCACTTGGCGCAAACACCAATGAGCAACTGATGCAAACACCATTGCATTCCTCCAAACCTGCTGCCTCTGCCAATACACTGCTACAAAAGCAATTGATCCACAAACCATCAACATCAGAAAGCTTCTCAAGCGCCTCACACAAGGTCACAACGCCAGCCAGACTCTATTACTGCAGGCCGAGAAGTCACAGAGAGCCGAAGCCAGAAAAGCTGTTCCATTTGCTTGCTTTAAGGATCGTGATTTGTCCTAAACCTGTGTGACGGATCACAGGATGAGAGGAGAGTTAGAAAAAAAGGGGCAAAACAGGACAAGCCTTCCCAGCTGAGCAGTTATCCCCTCTGCCCTTGGAAACATGCAGCTACATGACTTATTGGGTCAGCATCTCTCAGCAGGACAAGCCTCCCTAGTTCAGACATTCCTCAAGCACTCATTTGTTCAGATCTTTGTCCTGCTGGAATAACAAAGAGCAGAAGAACAGATTCTGCTCCCGGACCGCCCCGTGTCTGGAGCTATTCAGTAGCTATTCAGAGATCTCGGGAATTCAACGGAAATAGTCAAGGAAATCCCAAGATAATGCGGCACCCTACCTCAATCCTCCTCCAGGACATCCTGATTTCCATTGTTCTGGGTCAGGGTGCTTTTGTATTTGATGAATGTTTATATAATAACGTATTAAAAGCCAATAACTTTGCAAGAAATGATGGAAGTACAGTGCTGGGTACAGTAAGCAAAGCAAAGCCATTATACACCCACTTCCTTATTCCTTTCCTAAAAGCAGAAGCAGTTTAACTTGTCCTTAGTGGGGGTGAGAATTAAGGCCACAACACATTTCCCAAGCTCACACAGGCAGGGTAAACCCCTATCATACAATTCAACACCATTACAGCTGTTTAGTATCAAAGGCTATAAATGCCTATACAGCTGTGTCAGGGCCTGTGACTCATACCCTGCCACAGCACGGGTATTCCAGAAAGCTTTGCCCACATACTATCCATTTAGCCTGCAGGTAACCCGCACCCTCACCCCAGGGTTCTATTTGCCTCGCAATATACATACCCCCTCTCTCCTGGCTAATGGAGTCACCCTCCGTGCCTCTTTCCTCTCCCTCGTGTGCCCGGGGTGTCCAGCCTCTTCTAGCACGAGGCACCAAAATACCCGGTGGATGCCAAGCAGTGTTTTCCAGGTTTCCACGACGTTTTCTGTTGTATGAAGGCGCTCACCGCACACAGACAGGCAGCCAGCCTCCTCCATACACCCATTGCACACGGCGTGAGGCAATTCAGCCATGAAAGCCCCCACTCCAAGACTGGGCCTTTGGGTGAGAACCAACAAACCTCGCTCTGTCCCATTGCTGCAAACACTCCTGAAAGAGAAGCAGTGAATTTGTGCCTTGAAATGCTTCTGGTCACTGGCTCGCATACATCAATTGGCACCATCAGACAGCACCCAAGAGAGAACAAATGGTGCTACTTCCAGAACCCCATCGCCATGTCTCCTCTAGCACCAAAACGGACTGAGGAAGGCTCATGGGGTGTCACCACTGCTCTCCTGCACCCCCAAGCCCCAGCACTCACAAGGCTCCTCAGCAGCTCTTCCTGCCACACCACCATGCTGCCACAGAGGGACGAAACTCCCTCCCTCCTCCCCTCAGGGGCGACATCTTCCAACAGCAGACAGGGGCCGCGGGGAGCCACGCAGATGAAACACCCCAGAACTCAAGGGGGTTTTTAACATGTTTGGATTTTCTCCACCGGCAGCACCTCGTCCTTCCCAAGCGGAACGGCTCCCAATGGCGAGCAGGAGGAGCAGGAGCTCTTTGAGCTGTGTGAGGGCCAGGCAGGGCGCTGAGGAGCAGCCCCGCCGCCTCCCCTCACGGCCTTTACGCGCTTCCCGCTGCCTCAGGTGCCCGCTGTGGTAGGGGCACAATGTGGCGGCCGGCGAGGGGCTGAGCTGCAGGGTCCAGAAGAGAGCCGCGAAGCTGCCCACCGACGGTGGAAGGAGCTTGTGTGTCTTCATGGTATGAAGCCAGCGCTTGGTTTTCGTCTCTTTTGGCCTAGCTCACACTTTTGTCTGCTCCCAAATCTGTCTTCGTGGCTTGCACGTCCAGGGAGCGCTGCGGGAGTAAGGGTGCTGCGGGGATGCCCCGTGAAGGTGGTGTGCTAGAGGCAGGGGTGGATGGAGCTATCAATCACGGTGCTGTTTCTAATCAGCAGAACCGCGGCTGGTGAACAAATGGCACCTCATTTGCAGAGCTTTTGCTCTGCTCTCTCATTAGCATAAGTATTGTTTTCCATTATCCATGGTGATTCACATTAAACTAATGAAAATTCATCTGTCATGTGAATATAGCTGGGTAAAGGGCAATTGCGAATTCATTAGTGACAATTTGCCCCTCTGCTGTTAGCAGCTGAAGGGGCACAGCTTCCTGTGGAAGGTGCTGGTTGGTGTGGTGTGAATCCCAGCGCAAGCAGGCTTGTAGCTGGTTGTTACATCACGTTTTATCTTACAGGCATCGATACATTGGTAATTCTGGATTTCGGGATAACTTGGGCTTCTACTGAGGCTCCCTGGCTTATGATAAATGGCATCTTTTATCCCTACCTTGACTTAAGATCCACATTTTCTCTGCTAGCTTGAAACCCATTGTTATTTTGTGGCTAGCTTGGGTGATAAGAAGGGACTATAGTAGTTCTGAATACAGGCAAAGTAGCTATGAGCTGAATACTGTCATGTGCTACCTGGATATCCAGTTGCAGGTAACATCTTTGTAACTGCAGGTATCTAGTCTGCAAAACCCTCTCCACTTCGGGTCATGCTATTATACGGGTTTACACTATCATTCTTTGTGTTTTATCCAGGACAGTAGCCTTTACTGATCCGTTGTTATGTGGCCCTCTCAGTAATGGTGGTGAAGAATAGATCGCTTCTTCCTTTCTTCCTCCAGACGGGGGAATTTGAGTGCTGGGTGATCCTCCCAGACAATAATTGCTGCTGAAATGCACTATCAAGTCATCCTGTGCTGCAGGAAGAAGGTGACAACAGTGGAGTTGCCTGATACTTTACCTCCTGGATGTTCTGAATTGAATGGGGTAGGAGCTGTAAGGATAAACAGAGTCCACAAAGCACTTCCCTTCACCAAACCACCCAGGCTGTAATTCTCCAGGGTGCATACTCTATAAATTCCCTTTCACTGCTGGCATGTTAATGGCATTTGGGGAGATGTCACTTCAAAACTAAAATGAGCAATGACACACTGAGCAGCAGAAGGTAAATGGCTTTTAACTGGATAACGTGTCAGTTAAAGGCTAAATTATTTCCCTGCTGTCACTTCCCTTTACTTTGCTGGCTTGTGTTATTGGCTGTTACTGACAGTCGTTGAGAGAAGTGATGCCCTTGGCCCTGGGACATCCTGATTACCTTTGTAGCTCTCTGTTTATGGGGAAATAACAGGGAAATGGAGCTGAAATCAACTTCCCTCCTTCTCTCTAGGATACATAGAAGTTACTTGAACGGCAGGATATTCACCTCTTATGTGGTGCTGTCCTTCACTAGCAATCAGACACTTGGGATTTCTCCTAGACAGATTTACCAGGAGACAAACCTTTCCTGAGTGTGTTTTTTCTGGTTTCTTCTAGACCAAGAAGAAACCTATAGGTCTAAATATAGGTCTGCATAGGTCTGCTGCTGCTGTAGGAGTAGTATTTTGAGGACAAGAGTCATCCTGTGGCAATATTCCTGTAGGACATGAGAATGGGAACCTTAACTTCTTGAGACTGGATGTTGATGCTTATAGATGATGGTAACTGGAATCTGTTGTGCTAAGTGCTGTATTAAGATGTGCTAGGGTAAATACTGCTGCTTCAGAATTTTACTGGCAGGTCGAAGGAAAATTTATGTGTGCAAATCTCAATGACTTGTATGGGTGAGTCATTACATAAAGGTGAGTGGTACAAGCAGCATTAGGTGCTATAAAACTGATTGAAAGCAGGATGTTAAAGAAATCCTGAAAATGAATATAGTATTTATACAGTGATCTTGGTATTGAAAAAGCTACACTTTACCAGCAGACTAGTTGTTGTGAAGTAGCAGCAGAGTGGAAGAACTGATCTCTGGATCACAAAGCAGCAAAACCAGAACTGTTGGGGGTCTGTTTGAAAGCTGCCCCTTCAGAAATGGCCCTGTGGTTCTGTTCCCATTCTTGATCCCAGAAGATGATTTTCTCACTTCCAGACGTTTTGAAACCTGCAAATCAAACCAGGCCTTTTCTGTATCGTCATCCTTGGTGGTAAAAGTTCTTGCAAGGTGAGTTAGGGGTTTATCTACACTTGCAAAGTTTTGTGGAGATTTAGGAGATTTCTTCCTGCTCCCCTAATCTTGAACAAACTGTGAAGTGGCAGTAAGTTAAAGGCACTAAAATCAGTATTTCCTTCAAGCTTTAGTGGATCTTACTTCGAGAGAGGCTAGGTAATGATGACTCTGTTCTTAATCCAGTTTAAGACCTGAGTCTTTCCTTCTTTCTTTTAAATGCCTTTATGGGAGGTGGGTAAGGAAAAGCTCAGTGAATGAATATTGTTGTGTAGCAAAGCCACTTAAAATGCTTTGAGTATATTTATTGTGCCCATCAATAACCAAAGATCCCTGAGCATCAGAGTCCAGTTTAATAATCCAAGGTAAACCCAGGAGTTTACTTCAGACACTTGGAACGTGACAAAAATCTTGGACTCAGCCTTGGGTGACATGCTCTAGTGTGACGTGTCCCTGCCCATTGCAGGGGGTTGGAACTGGATGATCTTAAGGTCCTTTCCAACCCAAACCAGTCTGTGATTCTGTGATTCTAAGTTCACTAGCAAACACACGGAAAACCAGCTGGTTCCTCTGTGACAGCACCCTGAACATAAGAGGCGAATAGAATGTGTTCCCCTTTCTCTTTGAGCTGGAGAAAAGACTCTTGCAAATGCTTTGCATGTATGCTAAATAAATAAATGTAAAAATGAACCTTGTGGCCAATCACAGTGTAGCTACCCTGCAATTAAACAAATCCACAAACTGGCAACACATTTCCAGCTCATTAAAGGGAGGCAAATGCAGCAACTGCATGAAAATTGAGAAATTAGGCACAATTACCATGTTGGCTGGAGGCAGGAGGGGGGGCGTTCATTGAGGGAGGTTTGGAGGAGAAGTCTGATGGTTCTTTAATTTGCTGCTGTGTCCCCAGTCCCTCCCAGCTCTGTTGTTTGAAATGTTCATGAAGGAGCCATTGATGCTCTGCACTGCAGCACCCCTGAGGAGTTAATGAAGCAAGACTTGGGAACCCTTGGGGTGCTCCCCTGGCGCAGCACTGGGCAGGACTCCCAGGTACCAGAGGACAAGCCTGCACTGATGTTTCCATGGGGTTTGCAGGGTCACGGCTCTCACACGCTGACCCTTTTGCTCTTGCTGTGCTCTGTAGCTGTATCCATTCCCATCATCACCTGTTCTGAAGGGCTGATGTACTTAGGATTGTAGTGCAGCACTTGCCAAAGGCAGAGGGTGCCTTTCCACTCACTTTCATGGCTGGAGTATTTGACCGACGCCAGTGATGGTGTCTGTTAGCACACGGGTATTTATTGACCAAATACTAAGTTGTTATTATGCACAGTAACTGAGGATAAAAACCATCTCAGGCATCACTTCTGGGAGGAGAACCTAGGCTTTCCTGGAGATTGTCTAGACCACTAGACCTGGGAGACTTCTCACAGTAATCCTAGTTAGTCATAAGGCTGGTAGTAGGAATGCTCACTGGAAGGTAGGCAGCTATAGGAAATAAAGCCATAAGGTTTTTCCAGAGGAGCAGTGAGACAGAAGAGCTGTTCTTTTTGCACCGGGGTTTTGTTGGGTTGATTTGTCTTGGTTTTTAACCTCTTGCATGGAGAGCGAGCTGGATCTGTCCCTCGGTGCTGCTCCACCGTCTGGTTGTATGTGTGCAGAACTCCAAAAGCACCAGTGTTCCAGGTCAGTGCAAATGAGAGGCTGCTGTAAATAAATTCAGCCTGCTCAGAGGAATCACAAAGAGGTGAGGAATGGAAAAAGTCTGTTACCGTCAATCACCAAATCCACTTTGGCCATGTGTTTAATAGCCCTATTAAATATAGCAAGTGTAAATCTTGCAAATTGCCCTGGAAAGGATTCAGCTGCTTCAATAGTAGAGGTGTATTTTGGATGTGTTACTCGTGCTTCAGTACCAATGAATAAGAAAACAGCATGTCTGGAAGTTACAGGCAAACACTTCTTAGGTGTTTCTTTGTAATTTTGGCACATGTGAAGTCTATGACTTTCCTTCCTGAAACACAGTCCTTTACCACAGCTTTCTACATGGCTTTGGCAGCAAAATCCACATTGGCACAACTGAAGCAAGTGAAGTGGGGAGTGAGTAGATACTCCTACAGGCTGGCTCATACCCTGCATACCAACTGATAGAGTTAGTCTGGTGCAGGAGAAGACAGAGATGTTTTTCCACATGTCTTCAGCTGATTGTCTGGAAAAAAGGAAGCCATGCAAATATAAAAAGAGTCATGAAGAAAACCTTTCAACTTGGTTTAAAAATGCAGCCTGCAGGTTCAGTTGACTTCAAGCAGCTTAAAGTTTGTGTTATCACCCATTCATATGCAACCTGCACTATGCTTTGGGCTTTTTCCCCTCGCTATTTCTTTGGGCATCTTGGTTGATTGGTTGTGTTTTTCCGCTTGCAAGTAGTTTGAAATGCGCAAGTGATGGCTCAGGTATCCCTGATCCATGAGATCTGTCATGTTTCTGGGCACTGAGACTCTGAGGAGAAGCTTTATCATTAACATAAAGAATTGATGGATGGTATTGAACTGGCGAATGGATAAGGAATTAATGGTGTTGTGTCAAGGGACTACTGACGGAGGGCATAGGGGTCTACAGGTAATTTATATGTTCTGCTGTACATGAGACTCTGTTGTCAGTAATTCAGGGGACTGTATGCGCAGCAGTGAACAAGTTCAGAGTTGAAGACACTTCCATGGCATTAATCATCAAACCGTCACTGAGTTCAGTAGTATTTCACACCTGAAGTGTGCATAGCCTAGATATGAATAACTTACGTAGGTGAGGAGCGTGGTTAAAACCACTTTGGCTGCATTGTAGGTGTCACTTGGAGGGCTATAAAAACTCTCCGAAAGGCTCCTTTTATTACCCCTGCCATATTGCTCTATAGCTCTTTTCCCTGCAGCACACAGCAATATCACTGTAGCAGAGGAAAGGTGTATGGCTGAGCAGAAAACCACCCTGGCCTGGTGCCACTGCAGTTTGTATCCTGGCCAACTGCCCTCATACCTCTCTGCCTTCTATGTAAAACCAGCACATTGCTTATTGATAAGAGAGCTATCCTAGGAAAGGGTAATACAGGTGATACTTAAGAACGTGAATTCTGCTTTTGGCCAGTGCTGGCTTTGTTATATTTCATTTTTTAGTGTGAAAATGTCTTGCTTTGGCAATGAGAAGTGGGCTGCAGCTTTTCCTCTCTTGCCATTTCATACCCCTCTTCCCTGAACATGGATCACAAGGATCTTGGGAATAATTCATACAAATGTCTCCTGGCTTAGCCAAGAGAGGCAATTTCAGCTGGAGCAGAAAAGAATCCATTTCACCCCGGCATTGAATAGAGGGAAGGGTACCTGCTGTTACTCTGATCTTTATTTGTTTTGTGCGAATACTCAGACACTGCAGTGATGTGTGGCAAGATGAAATCCGAAGATAGAGAGAAAGGGTATGAATCAAACCCAAAAAATAGAGAGAAAGGGTATGAATCAAACCCAGAAGATAGAGAGGAAATGTATGAATCAAACCCACAAGTGTAGTCACATGCAACCTCCATGGAAACTTTGCCTGCAGCCTTCATTTCCTAATGAGGTAAACTAAGAGTTTCAGATAAGCACATTCGGGCAACTGTAAGAATGAGATCAGGTTTTAATCTTTTGTGTCAGATGTTGCATGTATAAATCCTGAGCTCTCACTTTTGGCAACAAGAGATATTGCTGAAGATGTGTCATGTATCTACAGTTGGAATGGGAGCATTTTCTTGCTGTTTCCTGAGCATTCCAGTGACCTGCTCTTAGGAAGAAAGAAGCAATTGTCTCCTTGCCACCTAATGTTTTTGGTAGTGAATTGAATGTTACAAAGTGGATCCAAGTAGGTGTAATTCTCCTGTGGATTCTGCCTTTTACTTATTTGCAATAATTGCCTGATTAGACCTGTAAGGCTCTGGTTAGGGTAAATTGCTGCTGCGCTGGGTGCAGCTTTATGAAGAGTGGGGGAGGAATCGTGAGAACAACAAATTAAAACTAATCTCATCATCTGAAACACTCAATTACACCAACTCAATTGGTGATGCAGAGCTGCCCCTTCAAACACATGTGAGTTGCTGAGGCAAGCAAAGAATAAGCAGAGTAACCACCCAAGGTTTGTGCTGCAAGAAAACAACCACCTTCTGGCACCTACTGGAGCCATTGAGCTGCCCTGGCCTTGCTGCCATTAGTATGCTTAGCACACTCAGGAGAAAGGATTATCTTCGAAATGGGAGTTCTTATGGTGTACTCTGTAATCCAGAACTCACTGAAGTTCTCTCTTTGCCATACCTCAGATAGAGTGGCAAGTTGCCAGAGCATTTGCACTAGAGTTAGGTAACTCTTTACAGCGAGTAACCAAGAGCCTGTAGTTCTGGAGAGGTAGATGAGTTTCGCTTTTGCTTGTTTGTGGGATTTCTTCATGAAGAACTCAATAACCTGAATTGTCCATGTGGTGTTTATCTGCTGCTTGGTCACCCAAACCTCTGAACTGCGTGTCTTGGCATGAAAGAACTAGTTTGAAGTGCTTCAGTGGTAAAACTACTTACTGATGGCCATGGCCCTTGTTTTAATTGATCTTGAAGCTTTGCTGTCTTGGGTAATCCAAAAGCAAAGATTCACTGAAGGCTGTGACTCCTGTCCCTCCCAAACACCACTTCATCCTGCAAGGAAGTGAGACTTCTCAAATGCTTTCTTTTATGCTCCCTCTTGGCTTGAGCAGAGGTGAGAAGTTCTTTTTGGTTAACAATGGCGAAACACATCCCATGCTGGAATTCAGCAGCCCCTCCAATCATGGTACTTCCCACTTAATTTCCCTGTGTAAGCAGGACCTGTAGAAACAGTGTGCTGCTGTTAGCTGGGGCTTTAATTTATTTGGAAGAATGTGTAATTATCAAGCTGTGAGCAAATTGCTGTTCTTTTCACCTGCCTCCTTATAGAACTCATTTGTATTCAGGGGAGCTGCTGATTAATGAACACAGCAACAGAGGACAGGGATGAGCCAATGCAGCCACAGGCTACGAGCTGCAGACAGCGGCAGTAATGCTTCAGGAAAAGGTGTATTAGGCCCTTCATTGCGAATCACCAAATGAGGTGGGAAAAGGCAAGAACTGGGTCTTAGGAGATGAACTTCTTTCCTATTTGCTCACTGTGGGACAAAGGGGGGCTGGCTGGTCGCCTTCTGTGTTATGTATAATGATGTTCTGGGCCTTTCCAGGGAACATACATGCACAGAATGTAAGGCTCATTCTGGATTCCCGCTTTTAGAGGTTCCTATGTGGCTGTTGTGCAACTTCCTTTGACCTCATGTTGTATCCCTTCTGCCTTGTCCTCTTCGCCCTTGATCATCTTGGGTGTTGCTCACAGTATGCTTGCGCAGACCCTTTTCTAGCAGATAGAAGTTCAGATCTGTGTGTTTATCTGCTGCCATGTGCCCTCCCAAAAGGAGTGGTAGCTGTGATGGTGATTTGATGGGATGTGAAAAGCTAACTGCAGCCAGGCAGCCCTCCAAATGTTCCTTTCGGAGCTCACTAAACAGCGCTCTGTTCCTGGTGAGTTTAGAGCACTATTGAGCCAGGCTGGACTGCAGTTGTTTAATGTGGAGGGGAAAAAACAATCATGCATTTTTGTATAGTCCCCCTGCCATACTGTCATTGGTTTGGGGTTTCTTGGGCAGGTTCATTTGTTTAGGGGAAGAGCAGATGTTTTTTGATTATGGGTTTGGGGTTTTTTAACATCTTTAAGCTAAACACAGAAGCACTGAGGATGCAAAGCTTTGAGTAAGCCTGTGCCACAGTTCAGAGCTTTGCAGGATTGGACTGGGAGCCCTTACTTGTTGGAGATTATATGGCTTCCTGTTTCTGCAGGAGTTGAGAAGTGTGTGTTAATAGAATCAGGTTCTAACTTAATAGCCCTCTAGGTTGAGCAAGCTGTAAGCTGATACCATGAGAAGTAGGATATCAGCCCCAGAAAGGGAAGGAATAATTTATTCTGTTGAGTTTGTAGTGAAGGAGAAAAAAACCAAGCTTAGCATCCAAGCCCAGCTGCTTTAGAACCCTGCTACAATCCATTTAACAAATTGTTTCTCCTCTATCTTCACCCTGGTTGTTCTTATTACGCCTGTTATCTGATGGTTATTTAATCTATAGTTTGTAATTACTTCCCTTCTGTCTTGCACTCCAACACACATTCATTTTCTCGTTGCACTAACGCACTGACCTACATTATCCAAGCTGTAAAAGTCAATTATGCTGCCTGTGATTTTTCAAGTGGCATTTAGCAAATGGGTTTATGTATCATCCATTCGTTACCTGGTTCCTGGTAGGAGCCAGTTTTTCTCAGGCACCTCTTAAAAACATCTCTGGAAACCCAACTGCTCTTCCAGATCTGGATGCAAATTGCACTGCTACAGTGCTGAGAAGGACTACAGAATGTCCTGCCCACTCATATGGATAATGAACATGCGTTATGCTTTGGAAGTGAAGCATTGCATCAGTCGTCTGTTTTTCACTGTGAATTGGGAATATATTGTTCCAACCTACTGTATCATGTCCTGTACAGGCTTCATGCTATACTTAGTGTGTGGATTTTGAATCTGATGTTTAATAGCAGGCTTTAAGTTAAACCCACGTTTGTGGTATTTGATAGTAAGAGGTATCGCTGTTACCAAACGGAGCACAGAACCATCTGTACCCATCAGACAAACAGCTCCCAAGGGGCAAGTGGGTGGGGGTTGATTTGTTTTAAACAAGCCTTGCTCATTAATGAGAAGCTTCATAATAAAGCTTCGATGCATATAGATTTTCACCCTCCCTGCCTTTCCCTGGCTTCGTGTTACCATATTGAGATGTGAGCACATTACAGATGAAGTTCACAGCCCATGCTAATTTGGTAGTAGAAGAAAAGGAGGTATCAGGGGGAATTTGTTAGATAGAGGTGCAATCACTCTAAGACTCGTGACTTCCTGATATGAAGGCTGATTGCTTTATTACCTCAAATCACGAGACAGTTTACAGCAATAGCCCTGTAGCATCACTTGTCAAACGACCCATCAGCCATGACACGTGTGTGAGCGCACATACCCCCATTGAAATAGGCAGGGAATGTGTATGCCTGTCACATATGCACTCAGACACGCACACCCATGTACCTGTGCATGGTCACTGGACATGTGCAGCTTATTCTGCTTCTCAACAATAAGCTTCAGGCTGCAGAAACTGTAGTTCTTGGGGTAATGTTTATGAGGGATCCCTTTTTTACAGGGAAACATGGAAAATTTGACAGAATTTGTCCTTCTTGCATTCCCCACCCCCCTCCAACCTTTATGCATTATCTGTTCATGATCTGTACAAAAAACTTAAAATTGAAGGAGTGGTTCCCTGAAAACAGGAACTTCTGTGCTACTCCAGGTGCTCCTAGTGAGGCTTCCCTGAATTAAAGTGGGAAATGTGTGGCATTTTCACCTCAGGCATATGGGTATGGAGCTAGTTGTCAATGTGCCACTGTCATTTCCAATACCATGTTTAAGCCCAGCCGAAGTACCAACTGATTTAGCTTCTCTCTTTTCCCTCCCTTACAATTCCTTCTGTTAAAAGCAGCTGTTATTCCTTCATTTCAGATAGGGAATCAAGGCCCAAGGTCCGTAGGACCAGAATTGAGATCTTGCAAGTCTAAGCTCAGGGCTTTAGTCACCAACTCAGGTCTAAAGGTTAACATTTGCATGTGATTTTTTTGGAGAGGTGGGGAAGGGTCCTGTCTGAGGTTCATCTGGTTATGTTTTGATACTTGCATTTTCCATTCTAGAGGTTTCTAGAGTGGTTTGGGAGCATGGTTATTTCAGGAAGTTACAAATGAATATAAGAATAACCAGAAGGCCCTCATGAAATCATGGGTGTAGCTGGGGAGTAAAAATAAATAAGTACATTTTAGCATCATTTTTGAGCGCATGTTCTCCTTTGAAACCCTGTCAGTGCATGAATGTGTGCCTGGGGATGGAGAGCTGCAGGCAGCGAGGAAGAAAGTTTAATAGCTGGGCTGTAAATGCTAGAGCATCTTGTCACTGGATTTTCACAGATTGGTTTGGATGACTGTAAATGTCTGAATTCTAATGCGTGCTCATTGGGAGGTGTTCAGCAATCAGTATCCTCAGTGCTGTAGCCCAGCTGGGAAGATAGACCTGTACTGGAGGTAATGCTACAGAAAAAACAGGTCTCTTTCAAGAACCATAACAGCAAATTTGATTCCCACCAGCCTGGTGTTTATAACTAGTGTTCTTTCCTCTACAGGGAGCCAATCTGAGCTTTCACAGGGCTCCTGCTGAAGGAAATCAGATAGCAAATTCATGCAAAGCTTGCAGGAGCTAAAGGGCAGGTAAGGACGTAACTGGGTGTGCTGGTGGGAGGTGAGAGAAAGAAGAGAGCTGGGAGAAGGGCTCAGCAGGAGGAGGAACAAGTTGCTGTCATCCTCACTGTGCTCATGGGAAAGGCTGTGGTCTGCTGTCACCTGCACTTAACTCTCTTTGGTGGAAAGTGAGCTTCTTGTCCAATGCTCAGGGAAGGTAAGGCCTCTTTCAGTGGTGATTTTGGCAGCCCTGCTCCCCATAGGCACTCTGGTCATGCTTGGGCTGTGCAGCTGGTGGTCCTCTGTAGTATGCCTTGTGTTCCTTTCTCCCTGCTCATTCATTGGGGTTAGCTGCCAGAGGATGTGCTGAAGGATGGTAGGCAGCCGAGTCTTATCTCAGCAATGGCAGCCAGGTTGCTTTTGGAGTGTGTTCTGGAAAAACAGGCCATATGTCCATTACCCCTGTTGTGGACAAAGCACATATTCCCATCCCTGTGTAGGTGCCCAGCAAGTTGTTAAAGAGGGCAAAATCCTTTGATGCTCCATAGCAGGTACAGGGACTTTTCTTATACCAGGACCTGAACATAGCCAGAGGCATGTATTCCATTACAGATCTCTTAGCAAAAGCTGCAAGCTGTTTTTTGAGTACTAGTTTAATGAAAGTGTTCAAACCAAACCGGAGGGAAGCATTCCTATCACAGGATATCAGGTACCTTACACTAAGACTCTTTACCTAAGAGGAATTTTTCCAGAGGGGGAGGTGCCCACTGGCCCCACAGAAGAATTCCTCCTAATCCTCCTATATAAAAGGAAGGGGAATAAATAGGTATGTTGTACCAGGAAAAAGACATATGCTTATAGCAGATAAGAGTTGTACTTTACAGCAAATGGCCCTTTGACAGTATGTCTTTGTGAAGATGAAGGCTTTGGCTGCAAATCTTTGTGCTTTTTTGTTCTGAAATTGTAACCTTGAAGAAATCTAATTAAAAGCTGCTTATTGGGTAAAAGGCATTGAGTGAAAGGGGGAAAAACCCAAGAAGAGGAAAGCAAGGGAAAAAACTGAAGTGCTTTAGTGCTGGGGGAGGGCAGGAGGGTGAATGGATTGCTGCTCCTGTAGGAGCTGCTGAATAAATAAATCATTAGGAGGATTAAGACTGTTTCCTCACACTAGTAAAGGCTGTGGTAGTTCTATCTGGGTTCTGTTGCTGTTGCTGATACCAGAGGGAGCAGTTTGACTTGATGCAAAGCTGCTTGCCTGCAGGGTGACTGAGCGCCAGGTATCTCACTCTGCTCTTGCTGGATAGACAGCACTTATACTTGTGTGTGTATTGCTAACACTAGGATTACATAGATATAATAGTTATTGAGAACACATGTGTTGTAATAAGCGCCATACAGAAAATGCAGCAGATGTTTGACCAAGGCTCAGGAAAATTAAACACAGTGCCCCTTTTTACACCACTTTTACCCATATGTCTTGAGTCTGGGGCAGATGCTGAGCTACCACACAGTCTTTATGTAGTTTTATATTAATATTAATGTTATTGTTGCATTATTCATTTCTTTGGAGAGCTGTAAATTACACTGGCCACCTTCCCTCCCCAGAGACTGGTGTTCCTTGTTTGCTCATGTATTCATCCTATCAATGTGAAAAGTAGCATCCTCAGCTGGCACTTGTGGAACTGGAAGCTCAGCAGAAATCTGGTGTTCTGCAGTGTTCTGGGTATTCCCATAATGGCTCAAAACTGTAACCGGAGGGTTTCAGCCATCTCATGTAGTGTTGCTACATTGGTTTGAAAGCTGTTGGGGTGACGCAGCTGAGCAAGAGAGTGGCTTCAGCAAGGTCTTTGGAAGGAGTAATGAGTAAATAAGATGTAGGAATAACCTGTTTGGAGACCTTGGATCTTCTTCCTAACAGCTTCTTGCGTCTGCGCAAAGAAAGAGCAAGGAAGGAACTTCCCAAGTTACTACTACTGCTACTCCTGGGTTTCCTGGAGGTAGAGTTGGGCTCCTTCAGGGCCTTTTCTCTTTTAGTAGTAGCCACTCTCCTACAAACTGTCATGAGTCTGGATGGTAAACAGAGTTGATGTAAGATGTGATCGATCTGGCTTCTGATGTCATTTTCTGTAGTACCCCATGGACCTCTGCGCTGGATGGGGAAGGAATTCCAGGTTGCTAAAGGGGATTTGTTCTTGTGTAACCTGTAATAAAACAACAGCCTCTCTTCTGATGACTGAGATTGGGTTTGGCAAGACTGAGTGTATTTATACAAAAGGTGCCATCAAGACATTGTTCCTATTTGAAATCAATCCAGGTTTGGCCTTGTGTTTTAGTAATAAAAAAAGAATAATTACGTGGATCTTTATTTTTAAAACAAACCCAAGCAAACCTTCCATTCCAAGAGCTAAATGAGATGAATAACCCCTGCCAGAGCAAGGAGGCCATCTCACTAAATTGAATCCAGTCAATTTTAGCATTCATAGCACCAGAGGCAATTTTAGACAGAGTGTAAATGTAATGGAAAAAACATATTCCTGAAGCTGACTTACAGAACTCTCTATCTGGGGGCTTAATGATGATAAATCAATGATCTAGAAAGTAAAATCCTTTTCCAATTAAGCAGATGGGCACACAAATTCTCCTCAGCCTTTGAGATGTAAGCACCCAAAGTTTTCAATTAAAGTTTCACATCCCACTACCTTGAAATTAGAAGTGATTAAATCGGAACCTGATGCAGACGCACACACACAAACTGCCTTTCTCTTGTTTTGTCTCCCTATCAAATCGTGTCTGTCTGCTGATTGATACCATTCTTGAGTGCGGATCTGCTAACATCATAAGAGATACACTGGAGCAAAACTCTGCAATTGAATTACAACCCTTGTATTGAGTCCAAGAGCAGGGCTGTGATGATGGGGTGCTGCCTCTGTTTCTCCCCTCTGAGCTCAACCTGCCCGGGCTGTGATGATGAGGTCCTGCCTCTGTTTCTCCCCTCTGAGCTCAACCTGCCCAGGCTGTTTCTGTGCCCTGCCAATGCTGCTTCTCTCCAGTACCATCAGGTGCAGGTGCCCTGTTAGTGCTCTGCCTTTTGGGTGCAGCCTCTGGATGGCTTTGCCCAAACCAGTGCAGAAAAAGGGGCAGAGGGATCTCGTGGGAGCGTGGGCTGAAGGAAACTGCTGAGTGAGTTCACTGCTGTAGCACTGGATGAGTTGATAGTAGTTTGAACTTCATGCCGGCCCTGGGAAAACTGGCTTCTTTCTCGTTGTGTACTGGTGCGCTTGGTACAGGGTAATGGCTGAGAGATGGCAGTAGAATCCTGCTGGGATCCTGCAAAGGAGTCTTAGCTTCAAACTGTGGTTCCTGGAAGCTGGAATTGTTGAGGTCTCAGTTTAAACCTTAAGGGGAAAATACCAGGGGAAATAACTGAAAAATGTCAGAGTTCTGTGGAAATAAGAGGAGCACCATCTCATAGATGTTCTTCTCTCTTCAACTTTTAGCACATTGAAGCTTCCACATGTTTGACCCTGTGAATGACTCAAGGAAGGTATAAAGTAACTTTCTGTAATAGTGGCTGACATGCTTTTGTAGCTTCCTGTGTGTACTGACAGTGGAATTCCATTCCGGTTTTGTTTTCAAGTATGCAAATAATGTTTCCTCATATGACTAGAAGGTTAACTTTGTGACAACATGATAGCCTTGGATATTATTCTTAATGATGTGCTATTAAACTCCAGATATTTAAGTACATCATATTTATGTTGTAATTATTCTGACTTGATTGGTGCATTTCCAGTTACAGGAATTAGTGGGGCTTTCCAGAAGGCTCAGACAACTGCAGCATGGACTCTAATTGCTGAGTAATTATAGGGTGATTATATGGTTATGAAATAGGGTCCAGTGTAACTTTCATTTTGGCCATTTGTTTTTCTCACTGCCCCACAGGATTCCTGAATAACCTTTGTGATAAGAGTGCCTTACACCTTGGAGGCAGAGGGCCTTGGAACACCACAAGTGTTCAATCATGGCTTCCTATGGACTCATCATCATGACTTATTGACTGCAGCACCTATGAGTTCATGATGGTCATGTCCTCTGAAACCTTCATGATGTCTCTTTAAACGGCCTTCCTGAGGATGAACAGGGTTGTTCCCTTTTGTGTGCCACGTGGTGTTGGGAACCTGCTGGAGAATGATTTCTGTGCATCCTGCAGACTGGAACTGCTGGGAACGTGGAGGGAGCTCCTTGTGCACCTTAACTACATGGACAGGCTTCCCTTGATTCCTACAGACTGTCCATGGTAGGGTTTGTGTTTGTGCTGGTGTTGAAGCCCAGCAGATCAGGCAGGGCACACGCAGCATTAGAGGGCTAAGCCTTTCAGATTTAGCCTCAGTCAGGTTGTGAGAGGGCTGTCAGTCCAAGGTTTGATGTTCTGTATTTTGGAAGCACTCAGGCATGAAAAGCAAAAGGTTGTTGTATCTGAGCTAACAGGAGAGACCTGACACTGCAAGCTGATAGTGCAGTGTTGACTTCTGATACTGTGCACAGAAACACAGCCTGAATTTCTGATCCCTCCGATGCTTTCACATGGGGTTGTGATTTATAACACTTTGAAAAAACCTCTACACTGCTTTCTGCGGGTTTCTTCAGACACTTCTGTCACTGTCCTCTGACAGGCAACCACTGAGACGTGGCTTCTGCTTGCCAACACAGGGGGAGCAGGCAACTTGCCTTGTGGGTCACAGGAGCCCCGGCTGCTGTATTGCAGTAGGAGAGTCTGTGGGCTGCTCTAGCTTACAGACTTCTTCCCTTCCTACAGCTCTCAAGCTGGAGCCTTCCTGGCTTCCACAGCAGCTCAGCATTTTCTCATGCCAGCTTCTGAGCACTTGTTTCTAAACTGTTTGAACACCACAAAAGCTTGACTACCAGAAACACTCCTTCCAGCCATCCCAGCTCGCCTGGGTGTGAACAGGGGAAGTTAGAGCCATACTGACTTGTTTCCTCATTTTTCTTTTCCCTCACACATTTTCTGTGGCTAAAGTTATCTGGGGCCTGATTCTCTTGGTTTCCAAACATCAGGTGCACTTGGGAATGGGCAGGATAACAAAATAATCCTGTTGTGTATTGATTGAGCCACAGTTCCTTTATCCCTGGCTCTGCCTGGAGTGACTCCAGCAGAACCGTTGCCCTCAAAGCTTTAGTAATTACTTACTCCCAGTGTTCCTGGACACAAGCTAATGAATCATGTCGTTCTAATGATGAGCTGACTGTGACTTTTCAGTGATGATAACCTGGGGACATACTTGATTTCCAGGTCCCTCTACCCATAATGGCATGATCACCGTATCAGATAGCTGCTTCTCAGAGCCATTGACACTTCCTTACCTCTTGGCTTTGCTCTTTGATCTGGCTTTTGGAGGAGAGGGCTGACTTTGGAGAGATTGTTTTACTTGAGCAATGACTTGAGCAACAAGGAGGTCACACTACAGCAACTCACTGCCACTGGTGCTTGACCTGCTCTCTACTGAGCATCAAATAGGGCTCAGTAAAGGCTTCCCCCAGTCCATGCTGACAGGCAAGCAGTGGGTCAGTGGGGAAAGGTCTGGGCTTCTTAAAGAAGCACTGCCAAGGGGCCATTTCTTAGATCAGTATATTGATGGATTGATTGCCTCTGTGTGCCACAGTGTGATGCATCTTCTTGCTGCTGTACTTGGACACAAGCACGCTTGTACTTTAATCCTGAAATGAAGGAAAATAGGAAGAACATTTGAGCGCACTAGACATTGGGGGCAGAGCTAGGAAACAAGCCTAAGTGTGCCGATTCTTGAGCCAGAGCATTCCCATTAGACAGCTACCCCTGTCCTGCTTTTATGTACAAGCTGCATGCCCACCCGGCTGATTTTTTTAACAAAACCCATCATCCAAACCACAGTGTTGATTCCTGTCTACATTATGAGCTTTCTGTGTAGTAAGAAGGAAAATGCCTGTAGTCAGTGCAGGGCAAAGGATTAGCAGTGTGCGCGCCCTGCACAAGCACCTGCAAAGGCTAGAATACAAAAGGAAAAGCACAAGTCCCTTCCCAGGAGCATTCCTGCAGCAATGAGGTGGCCTCTTGCAGTGAACAGAGAAAGTTCTCTCTACTGACACAATTTGGTCCTGAATTTCTGTTCCTACAGCTTTATAATAAGAGAAAAGCAGAAGCTTGGAAGCTAATTTCAGCCAGGGCAAGAAAGTTTCCACTCCATCTGTAATTCCAAACCTGCTGCAGCAGCAATGAGAAAGACTTTTACAATACAAGCTCCCCATCCTGTGTGTGTGCAGATGGACAGGCTTTTTCTCCTCATGCTTAATGTAAATTAGAGCAGGGAACTAGTAGGCAAAGGCTCCTGGGTTCCATTTGCAAGTTTACCACTTATTCCCTGTGTGACCTATGAGTAACACAGTTGAGTTTATGCTTTGTTGGTAAAATTGAGATAATGATATTTTTCCTCAGAGGGAGCTGCACTGAGGAATAAATCAGATGGTTGAAATCAGTTGTAGGAACAACTTCCCAACATTCTGGTGCTGCTCTCTTATGAACATGGTGTGGCACAAACCCAGGAACCCATGTGAGTTTATAATCTAAAGGTTTAATAATACACATATTTAGGCATTTAATGGGAAAACGTGTAGTCATGTTAAGCTTATTCCTAAGCCTTTCTTACACAGAGTGTAGGAATGGTTAATAAAATGAAGAAGTAGTTTCTTAGGGTAATAATGGACTTACTCGTGTCTGGCCAGTTTCACTTGCAAAGGTCTGACCATGCAGTATGGTTTGAGAAGATGATATTGAGAAGAAGTGATTTGCACTAGGGTTTGAGAAGATGTAACCAAAGCTGTGACTGTCTAAATTTATCCCATGTTGTAATAAAGTGAAGCACGTAGAGTAGGAATTTCATGCCTTGAGCTTTCTCTGAACTTAGTGGAAAGAAAGAGATGTGCAGAGCACAACTCATCCTATTTGAAGTCTCTACTTTGGTTATGGAGGGAGCCTGGAGTATTTAAGATGCTAATGTGGTCACCTCAGGGAACTGCTGAAGCTAAGGAATGATAAATGCAAGGCAATACCTATAAAATAAAGGGCTTTTTCTCTTTTGTAATCACTTTGGAAAAGGCAAGTGCCTGTTAGAAGCCAATGCAAAATGCCTGGGAAGAGAATGTGTGCATGAGTTAGGAAGCAGCACATGCTATTAATGGAAGGGCCACATCATCTTTAGGACACCAACTTGTCACAAGGAGGAAGTAACGAAGGAAGATGATCTTCAGTGACACAAGGGCAATTGCATACAATTTGTACTGCACACGGTGAGAGCTGAGTGGTAACCAGCCTAAACCTGGGTGTTTGAAAGCTTCCTTTAGCCCTTGAATTAGAGCAAAAACCCCTTCAGAGATGTGCACACACCCGTGCTCTCCTTTCACCAGCATTGAAGGGAATCTCATGTCTTTTAATGAGTGCATGTTTATACAGGAGGTGTATCAATAGAACTTGCCTTTCATGCAAACGCTCTTTATCCCCAGAGACCTGGGCCCCTTAAAGAAAACATTATTCTTTGGCAGTGGCACATAAGCATCAGTTTACAGGATTTCTCATAACTAGAGCTTCCCAGGGGCTGCGCTATTGATTTACTTTGACCTAGCACAGCGCTGGCATCACAAGCAAGAAAAGGCTTCTCCCAAATTGGGAAGTTCTGCTTTGCCTTTAACTTCATTGTCAGAACATTCCCTCATTCCAAGGTCTGTAATAAAGCAGCCTAACCTCTGCCAGGGAGAAATGCTGTTGGTGAGCTGAGTTGTGTCTCTGATAATTGAGACCTGAATGCCATCAAATGTGCCCCTTGGTCACCAAGTTCCCTCTCATTCGCTTTGCTTGCACTAATCATCTCTTTCCTACATTTTTCTTCCTATTAAGCACAGCACATTGAATTATCTAGTCCCTGCAAGGAGCTCTCCCAGTCCTCCTGTATCTCAGGAGTTGTTAGGACTGCATTTCATTAACCATAATAAACCCACACACAGTGTTTACCAGAATAACAACATTGTACCAGTGGAGATAAGCTCCTGTTAGGAGGTGTCTGTGAAGCACAAGCAATTCCAGGGCTTGTTCTTTATGCTGCTGACATTGTTGATGGAATTTCAATTCTCTATCCGGCAAATGCAAGCAGTGCTTGTGGTAGTTATGTGCTACTGAGATAGCACTGGGGGGCTTCCAAAGAGAGAAGCATCCTCCTCTGTATCTCCTTGTCTGTAGTGGCAGCAGTCAGTAGAGATTCATCTCACAAGTACAAAGCTGCTTTTGACATTTGGAAATAGGCAGATTATTCAGAAGCACCTAAATTTGGGGTGCAGGTTCTCAATAAATGGGTCCTGAAAGTAAGTTACTGGCATGGAATAGAGGCTTGCACGAGTTACAGGGTGTTCCTGTCAGTTCACACTGGCTGAAGAAAGCATGATTCTGCTGTTGTGGGACCATTTTATCACTTCTGATGACTTTTCAAGGCTCAGAACTACCTGTTTTCAGATTAGTGTATTGCTCCTGAGCCTCAGAATGTGTCAGTCTCATCTCTGAGGTCAGCATACGTTGGGTAGGGAGGACATGAATTCATTTGGCTCAGAGTGAGTCTTACTCTTTTCTCAGAGCCAGAAAACGTTCTGAAGTTTTAGGGTTCTTCAGCAAGGGATAGAGACAGATGATGCCTTTTCACCTGCCGTTGTGGAACCGAAGTTATCCAGTCCTCTGCTGCAGGTCTGTCTCATAGGAGTCATTGGAGCACATGCCAGGCCAGGACTGGTTGATACTTTCGTGTCAGACTCTTCTATTGAGGGGAGGCAAAGAGAAAACCTCTGAGATTTGCTCTTTGTGCTGCCTTGCCACGTCTGCTGCCTTTCCCTGACTGGTATCAGCCTTAATGGTATGGTGAGGACAAAACTCACACCATCCTTTTGGCTTTCTTCATATTCCAGCTGGGGTTCTGCTTCAAAGGAGAAAACTAGGGGGAGATCAGCTGGTTTCTTTGCTGTCAGGCTGGTTGGTGCTGTTTGTCAGCATGGTTTCTAAACACCTTAGGCTTGGAAGGAGTCCAGCCTCTCCTAAAATTGCTCCTGCTTCTTGTGCTATTGTTGTCATAATTTGTGCCGCGGGCTTTTTGTTAAGGTTGAGAGCTGTCAGTGATTCACATGTAAGGGGCTTCCAACATTACTCTCCTCTCTTCTTCATTGGTATGCTGTTTATAGATAGAAAGAGTTTCTCTATCAATCTTCCTTACAACTCCCCTTTGCTTTGCTCTCTGGACAAGTCCCCTGGGGCACAGAACAGTGTGGCGGAGCATTACATATTTTGTGTGCTAGTAAGCAAAAGAAACCCAGAAAAAAGCAGCAACAACCTGTGCAATGATTTGTTCCAGCATGTGCCATAACATTATTAGCTGAATCCTCTGGAAAATTACCACCAGTACAGCTTTGCTGACTTGCACATGTATAATGTATAAATGGAGCCATCAAAGTTTAATGCACCCTTAGCAATGTACTTCCTTACGCTGCCTGTGACACGAGTTTCATTTTTGTGTCTCCACAGTTTATCATACTGTGACACCAGTGCAATATAATGAAGTGCAACTCAGCTCTGCCATCCACAGAGGTAATTCTTTTAACTCTTGTTGCCATTTCCACCACAACATGCAGTCCTCCTCCGTGGGGTTTTGTAGAGCCATATGGAGTCAGGTAGCCTCTCTGGATTTATCCTCAGTGCCCACAGGCCTTAACAAAGGTGCAGGTTTCTTCTCTCCTCATAATTGCATGCACACACAGTGTAGTGTTTGCCCGCAGGAGGTGGTGATTTAAATGGATTGAACTAAGGAATGCAAAGATGAAGTTATTATACACAACAACAACAGAGGAATAAAAGCAAGCCTGGATGTTTTATTACAGGGGCTTCTGTGACCACAAGATCATACTTTGTCCAGTACTTCCTAGTATAAAGGAGAATGAATCTGCGTTGATTGTATGTAGAGTGTGTGAGATGAACAGCAAAATAGAAGGTCATCTAGGTGAGAGAAATACAAAGCTGGACTCAATAAAATGCTGTTGCTTCCTATTCCTATGTCAGAAAATCTAAAGGAAAGGCCTTTGCAGGAATCTGAGGACCATGATATGGTGTTTGCCTTACAATTAGAAGCTGGTGTCGCAGATTAATCCTCAGAGCCACAGCCTTCACATTTCAGGAGTGCATCCATTCATCTCTGCTTCTGTACTGTGAGGACCCACAGAGAAAAAGGCTGAGATGCAGAATGTTCGGTTTTCAGAGTCCATGGCTGGAAAGTGGAAAATTATCCTAGGATTTAGACATGGGCTCAGGAAAACCTGGGTTTGCAGCATAACTCTTTGAAATTGCGGGGGTTGCACATCTTTTAGTCTGGAAGTCTAAAGTATGGAAGTACTTGTATGGTTTTACCTGTGAAACTCCAGGAGGATGAAACGTAAGGGGAAGAATTAGGTGGGTATGTGGAAAGGCAAGCATCAGCTTTGGAGCATCCAGGAGCCTTGAACTGCTGAGCTGAACTGAATAACCCTACAGCACTACTGTTTTTTTTCTCCAAGCAAACAGGTTTTGATTTAATAAGGAGTAATAGTATTTTCCAATGTGGATTTATTCCAGGATAATCCAATGGCTCTTCAAAATGGAACCACGCTATTTCCATATGGTTCTGATACTGCCTTCCGCTGATGCCCTCCTGTTGGCTGGAATCTACTGTTTTGTCCTACAGATCTCGGATCATTTGCCAGCTCAGAGTCACCCTCTGGAAGCAAGAAGAACCCAGTTCTCTTCGCACTGCCACCCTGAAGTTAGGAGCACAAGCAGTAGGTAACCAGTGCTACTGAGGGGTATATTTCATGCTGCTCTTCTTAACTTCACATTTTTGGTGGCTCTTTCAGCTCTTCTTTAGCACACTCTCAATTCTCTTTACTTCATTCCACTAAGCTCAGTGGTAAAGTGGCAACAGGAGGATTCTTTGCACAGATCACTGGGTGGTGACACTGCTGTGGATTCACAGTGCTAGTTTGTGCAGGGGACTTGATAACTAATCTGCTGGCAGGAAACTGCAAGCCTTGGAGGCAGCAGCAGCAGCAAAAGGCTGTTGATTAAGAGGGGAATAGAGGAGCACAAAATCATTCCCTCTGTAAGCATCTCCGTCATTAGCCTGGATCTGGTTTGGAGGCCACCACGCAAGGGCAAACAGCTCTGTGGGCTACGAAAGTGCCTGTGGTGTGAGGAAACAGCCATACCTCCATGCTGTGTGAGCTGAGAGAAAGGCAAGAAGGAGAAACCTTTCTTTCTCCTCTTCCCCAGTGCCCATTATTCATGTTAAACATTAACCTTTTAGGGAAGTAGAAAACAATCACATCTACTGGAAAGAAAAATTGGTTTGGTCTTTTCTGTAATGGCTTTCTCAGTTCCAAGAAAACAGGGAAGGTAATTTGGAAAGCAAAGCCAGAACAAAGAAAGGGTCTGGGAGTAAGAGGGGTGTGAGGTGGGGTTTCTTCTTTCCTTCAGCACTTAGGGGTAACAGAAAGATCAAATTAAACTCATAAGCTTGATTAATATGAGAAGAATAAACTAAACTAATAAGGTGACAGAAAACAGTTGTTTTATTTGCAGATTCCTCTTTATGGAGGTAAGTAATGGACATGCTCTTTTCTCATAGCATTCTCAGGCGCCTCGCCAGTTGTCTCTTGCATATTTAGTAGCAGAAAGAAAAAGGAGAAAAGAGTGAAATTTATAGAACATGCCATTAATTACTGCTCACACCTCTGGTTTGATGCCAGAAAGTGATGTATTTCTAATAGATGTGCACCACAGGCAACAAGCCTGAAGCAGCCTCAGCGCCAGAGCACAAATTGCCAGCTAAAAAAAGCCCCCAACAAACCTGTCACAGGAAGTTTTATCAGAAGTAAAATAAATTCAGTTTATGACCTTTGTTTATATCTCTGTTCCCCTTCACTGATGGGGTCACAGATTTCAGTTTAGTAGGGGGAAGCCAGTCTGGGCAGATGCTCAGCACAAGCTGCAGCTGAGTAATGACTGGAAGCGTTAAATGACATTAGAGAAGTGATCACTCAGGGAAAGAAAAACAGAGGCAGCAGCAATCTGAGCCATATGTTTTTGCACAGATAGAACTTACATTTCAAATGGGTGGCGTGGTCTGACAAGGAATGCTGAGTGCCTGACCACCACAGCCCAGTCTGCGTGGCTGTTCTGACGTGTCCTTCTTTCACTGAAGAGGACTCATTGGCCAGTAGGATGAGCAGAAGGCTGCAGACTGACGTAGGTACGATACTGTTTCTGTTCCCCCACAGAGAGATGCTTATTCTGGGCAGAGATACTTAATCTGCTGTTTCATACGCAGCCTGCAGTTCCTGTGGCACTCTTTTGACATCTCGGGGCATATTTGGCAAGCGCTTAGGTTTCAGGGAGTGAGTAGGAACATTCTTCTAGCAGGGAAGCTGAAGGAGTGCGGGAAGTCAAGATTTGTACCTTTTCAATTCTGAAACTTTTCAACAGACATTTTCTGTTCCAAGGAGATAAATAGAGGGAGCCTTCCATTTAGAGTGATGAGCAGCTTTCTGCTTTTGAAGCTAGCTCAGATTCCAGAATTAGGCTGTGGGAAGGGAAGAAGGGAGTTATAAGTCACACGTTCAGCCAGCAGTATGATTAAGCCAGAAAGACTGGAATGAATAACTGAGTTGATGAGTATGAGTAAGTGTCAAAAGATTTTTTCTGTCTAGGTGCTAGACGTTATTTGCCTCAGCTTTTCAATGTCCTTTTCACTCTAAAAGGTATAACTGATAATTTTGTCTTTACTTGGAAACTCCAGATACAGAAGAGCCCTCTTTATCATCCTCTTTTGAAGATGCAATCCTGATTCATTGGCTGTTCTCACGAGTCAAGGAGGATTGTAACAACTCGAGTTGCTTCTGCTGAAAGAGATGACTGCAGCAGTGGCTCTGTAGCCTGTGTAACACTAAATACAAGAGAGAGGGGGAGTTGGCTAAAGCTCAGCAGAAGGATCTGGGTTAAGCTGCAGGTATTACTGCCACAGCGTCAGGTACTCAGCAGGCCAGCTCCCCACAGATTCAGGAAGGGCTGGAGATAAATCCCTTCTTTGCCAAGTGGAACTGACTTAAGATCATTCCGTCTATTGTGACAACACCATTGGTGCCACTTCTCCAAGGCAGCTAACAGCTAATGTAAGCAAGTGATACCAATGCATCTCCTTTGCAGAGCCTGGTTTCACTGGGAGCCTTGGCAGAAGGAGATAAGCCTGTCAGTGTGTTACAGTTCTGTTAACTGTGCACAACTTGTAATTGACAACTCCCTCATTGTCTAGATGAGCATTTCTGCTACCACTTGCTCATGTGTTGTGAATGTTGTTGAGTATTTAATAGAGATACCCACATCCCTTTACACGCATTCTGTAATTATACCTTGACTTCATTTATGCACCAGGAGGTGATGCAGTATCATGTAGGCTGGAGTCAAGAGACATCCAGAGCAAGGCTTCTTTTAGATGAGACACTTGATTAGTCCTGTCCTCATTCTTGTCTCCTGAATTCCACAAGGATCTGAACCTTCAGGCACAAGAAGCTGGTTTGCAGTCACAAGTGCTGCAGTGAGAACTCGGTGGTTATTTCACTGATTCAGAAGCACAGCAGAAACCAAGGCTTGCTAAAAGCACATGCAGGAGTGTAGTGACCTCTCTTTTCCACCTGCATGCTTAATATCAAGGGCTCACGTAGACAGTTATCTGTGAGTATTCAGTGTCTAGGCCATTGCCCCAGACAAGCACTTACCTCTCTGCAGATGTGGCCACTTCCTGAGCTTCCTCTAGGGTGACTTGTTAATGTTAAACCAAACCAGGAAAACAAGCTCCTTGGCCAGTAACACTGAGATAGGGCCATGGCCAGGAAGCAGGATTTCTCATAAAGGCTAAGAGAATAGAATAAAATGCATGTTTTGGGAGCCATAAGAAGTTGCTTGTTGACGAGTGTGAATGCCAGGGAGTTTATTCACTGAGCTTCTAGTGCGGAGCACCTGAGTTCCAGTTGCTGTACTTCATTCTTAGCTTGTATCACATTGTATGAACCTGGGTATTACTCTTGCACTCTCGCAGACCTATTTATAAAGCCTATGTTCTGCCTGGCTGGCTGTGCCAGAGGGCTCTGATGGACCAGGACCTTGAGCAGAGGCAGGAACAGACTCTTAACTATGAGAAGCTAGGTGAAATAAATGGCTTTGTGTTCCCCTGCAGGTTTTCTTTTTGCCAATTCGCAGACCTATATAGCAAGTTACTGTGGGTAGTTGGCTGGTCTAACTAGGAAAATGTGTGAAAGAATGGAAGCATGTGTTTTGTTTAATGCTTTAGAAACTCCACATTAGCCATACTCAGGGATAAGCTTCACTGCTTTTTGGTAGTATAAGAACCATCTTTTGCCTAACAGTTAGCTTTTAGGAGACTTACTATGTTAGTTTGCCCTGAAATTCTGGATGGGAGCAGTGTCCTGTGCCCAGTCTTTCTGGCAGTTGGTATCTGTACTCAGATTTCTGCAGGCCAAAATTGCCTGGGCTTTTCCCTCTTGCTTCTTGTCCCACCATTTCTCACATTCTTGGTTCTGTGTCCTCTGCAGCGTCTCCCTGTTTACTCAGTAGAGTCTTTCTGCTCAGTGGTGGCTGCTTCAGGTTTCTCAGCAGCAGACTCCTTTCTTCTGGCTGAGACTTTTCGGTTCTTTCAGAAGGGGGTGCAGAAGAGCAGGAAAGCCTGGTACTTATTCCTGCGAGTGACACAATATGCTGCCTAGTTGAATCTAAAACTGAAGCCACCAGGTACCTTGCAGTTGCACTACAGCAGAGCTCAGGTAAATAGGTATGTGGTTTTCAGAACCATTAGCTTTCTGCAGCCATCACTGTACTAATCTGAAACAGTTCTGGTTTAAGCAGGCACTGTCAGGAATGGGCTTCGCTCTCAGAGATGCTGCTCACAAAGCAGCAAGGTGGCTGGCTTGTGCTACACAAGGAAGGGCTCATGCTGGGTCTTTCTGTCAGGGTATTTTCATACAGTTACATAAATGTTAAGGAGTTTATTTTCTTGCTGCAGCAGCTGGGCAGGAGCAGTGCTGGGGAGATGGCTCTTGCACTGCAAATGCACTTTCTGTATTACTCATCTGTTTAAGGGGTGGTGCCTTTTTACAGGGATGAATCCTACCAAGCAGCTCCTCAGCCTCCAGTAGCTTGTGATTAATGTGTCAGCTACAGAATGGCTTTGCTTTTAGTATGCTGATGGTGAAAATAAACTGATGTTGTATCCAAATCAGGTAAGTTTGGATGCATTCTGGTCCAAACTGTAGCAAAGTGTTCTTGAACACAACTGGGGTTTTTATGAAGGTATGGGTAAAGGCAAGAGACTTAAACACAGCTGAGAGAGTGCTCGCATCATTAGCTTCAGGCCAGTTGAGAAGGCCAGACCCAGAACAAATCTATGCTGGATTATTTTCCTTGCTCTGAGAGGCTAAAACATTTGCCTCACACCTATTGCCGGTGCACCTAATGCAGGATAGGCTTTACATGAATGGATCAAAGCCAATTTGCTGTGATATGCCCAGGAAAGAAGAATAACATTATCTTTGGATTAGCTGCAACATGGAGCAGATAACACATTTTATATCAGTTTACCAAAGCCTCAAGTTTCAGTTTTCACTGCTGTTCTTGACTCAAAGCTTTTCCCTACCGCTGTGGAACTCTAGCTGTGATATTCCATCGCCTGTGTGGCTGCTTCTTACAGAGAGCATATAAACAAAAGGATTTCCAACAAATACAAACCAGAGTGCCCCTCTTTCTAAACCTGGTTTTCCAAATGGATCTCTCCAGGGAGCACTAAGCACTGCAGCAAATACCTGTGTTCCAATGCACCCCCTTCAAAACAAACAATCAACCTGCGTTTGAAGAACTGACGAAGAAATGAGTGACTGCAGGAGATACCCTTCTCAATAAAGAAGGAGGAGGAAGAAGGACAAAAAGCAAAAGCATTTTGTCACCAGCAAACAAGACTCCTCAATTGTGTATAAAATCCTGTGCAGCTTCACGCTGTTTGTGAATAGAGCTTTGTAGCCACCTTTAGCATCTTTACCACCTCACAGTGAGTACCACCTCGCAATATTTTCCCTACACACTATTCAGACATCTCCACAGTGCTACAGCACTGAATTGTTGTGAACTGTGCAGTGAGATTGATTGGGAAGACCTTCAGGTAAAAGACATGTTTCCAAAAGTACTCCAGTGCAGGGAACTGTAACAACAGCCTAATTGAACAGAGAAGTAATCCTGGCACAGTGTGTTCCACTGTATGTGAGAGACCTGATCCACAGGAAATTGAACCACTCTGCCCAAGCAAAATAAAAGACAACTCTATGCCTTAACAAGTGCATGCAGACATAAATCCATCTGTACAAGATCTCATCCCAGTTGCCAAGAGTGACTGATATAGCTCACCTTCCAAAGTGGTTACTGCAGTCATGGTGCTAGTGGATAGCTTCCATACCTATAATCATAAATAGGCCAGACTTTGTTCTAAAAATTTCCTGTAACTTTTTGGGGGGACCTGGAGATGACACAAAACAAACATCACCCTTGTAGATCATTAGCAGCCAGGGAGTTCTTTTTGCTTGAGGAGAAGCAGTGCACCAGATGGTGCTTCTGAGCACACAGCAAGAACCAGCTGCTTTCCTACTTCTTTCTTTGCTTGTATAGCTACCTGCTTTTGATTAAGGTAGAGGAATGGAGAGGTGCTGAGCTATTTTTTAGGTTTAATTCTGTCCCAAGAGGAGCTCTAAGGTGCACCCTGAGCTTATTAAACTTGTGCTTAGCAAGAACAACACTAATGCATATTGCTGTCCCTGCTCACCCTATATGTGAGCTGGGGATGAGCTTACTGAGCTGTGAAACATCAAGGCAGAACTCTAAACTGTGGCTTCTGTGAAAGAAAGAGCTGAAGGACAAACCCAAGAACAGCATATTTCTTCTTTCCATTCATTATGGCCCAGCTGGGAATAGGATGAAACTTCTCCTCAATGTCTAAAAGCAGTGTTTTCTGTTAGCAGCAAGGGGAGCAGCGCAGCTTCCCAAGGCATTCTGGAGGAGCCCATGGCTAGTTTCAGCAGCTCAGGCCCTTGGCTTAGCTTTCCTGTCAGACCAGCTCACTCCCCTGCAGGTTGGCATTCTCAGATGGGTTGGGATGCTTCTGGCACAGGTTTGCACCCTACTCCTCACCTTTGCCTCCAAGGCAGCTCCCCATTTTATTCCTTTTACTCCCAGAAGAATTGTTGCTATGAGCTGGTTTCTTCAGCAGAGCAAGGCTCAGCATTCTGGGCTGCCTGACATAGAACCCTGGAATGGGTTGAGTTGGAAAGGACCTTAAGATTATCCAGTTCCACCCCCCTGCCACAGGCAGGGACATCTTACACACCTCATGAGGTCAGTTCTAAGGCATATATAGGAGCCACGAGGATGGCCACAGCTACAGTCATGAAACCAAAGACCATTCTACACATCTTCTTGGGCCGGACTTCCCTGTCTAGGAGGCAGCCCCACCATAGCCACCACTGGCCTCTCCTGTCCTGCAGTACTCAGAAGCCTTCCTAATTGCAGAGAACTCCCAAGTTCTCAGTACCATTCTGTGCATCTGTGGGTAGGTAGCAGCAGCTTCTTTCCTTCTCTCCCTTATCCCCCTTTCAGCTGTAGTCAATGCTTCATTTGAGGCAATGAAACTAGCTTTTATTGACTTACAGAAACATACACAGAGCAATCACTTTGAACAGCAAAACAAGAGCCCCTTGTTTACCAACCCTCCCACACAACCCCTGCCATTACCATCATACATTTAGAGTCAGCTCATGGGTTTTCCATGTATTTATTTAGTTTGCTAATACTAATGCACTTATCTTGGTCTGTGAGGCAGAGCAAGTTATTAAAAGCCGGGGAAAGGAAATCAAATAATGGTAGGAAGCATTAGGAGAATGCAGAAACCTGCACCCTCGCAGAGCTTCCAAAAGGAGGCTATTATAGACAATCCCCCAGTGAGCAGCAGAGAAAGACAAGCCAAACAAACCTCACACGCTGCTTGCTAAGAGCACAGAGACACTTCATTTCCCCTTTCTGCCACAGAATACACTCTATATACTACCCTATATATATATATAGACAGACACAGCTATCCAGCAGATACACAGTTCAAATAGGACAGAGCAGTCAAACTTATCAGTCTCTTTTGGAGGGTACCTTACTGCCACTTGTTACTTTTGCAGTCCACAGGAAGCCTCACTCTTGGCTGTTGGTAGCACTGGGCTTCACTTGAGCTTTTCCTGCTGGGGACTTGAGTTTCTTCAGCCACCTGCAAAGAGGGCTTGGCTTGCACAGTCTCTTGCTTACGATGGGGTTCCTTTCCATCCTTGCCTGGTCAGTCACTCCATCTCCTCCATCTCTAGCTCCTTCCTTTGTAGCAGCTTGCAGAGAGAAGTCAGTTGTCATCACTCCTCTGTCTCCTTCGGCTTGCTGAGCTGTTGCAGGTCGTTCCTGAGCTGGAGCACAAGTTTGCCTGTCTGTGGTTACCATTGTAGCTGGCTTGTTTGCAGTCTCCTCTGCCTGCTCTGCACAAGCTTGGGCCTCACCAAGGTCTCGCAGCTCAGTGGTTCTCTCCATTACCTGTGCAGCAGGCTGAGAACATGAAGCTATTTCATTTTCTCTCCCCACCTCCTTGTCCTGCACCCCTGTAGCAGTGATTTGTGATCTCTCCTTGGCAGGACAACTCGCACTGCTCCTCGGCACAGCCCCCGGGGTGCTCTGTGCAGCAGGGAGATCCAGGGCTGGATGGCTTTGCTCGGCTGCCAGCCCAGGCGTTCCACAGCAATACTTCTTGTGGCTGATTTCATTCCCCATGATCAAGTTGTGTAGCAGTAGTCCCACCAACAGTCTTCTCTAGGGAACCTCAAGCCTTTGGGATACTGGCACCAACAGAGCCTTTTGTAGAAGCAAGCCAGGTTAAATCCTTGTTACTAGCTGATGGAGCCCATCACACCTGCAAGGCAATAAGAAATTCATTAGCACCCACGCCCTAACCCTGGGTAAGAGCTCATTTGCTCCTGCTGCTCTGGCCCAGTTTTCTAAGGAGCATAGAGATAAAGAGTTTAAGGTGTGATGTGAGTTTCTCCCATTTCCCCAGCTCGTCAGGAAGCTTCAGCATGTGGATTCATTATTATTTACATACGGAGCAGGAACTTTGGATCCTCCTGGGGCTAAATACTGTTACATCTCATTGTTATTTTGACCACCAATGTGCCTCCTGCCCCCACCCCCCCAAAAAAGAAGGTCAGCTTCACCTTTCGCAGCAGGTTGGACATAAGTTGCAGGATTTATTGATTTTAAGCCAGTTCAAGGAACAGCTTTGTGATATCACTGAGAGCATGTAGGAAGTCAGTTACTCACCATGACTCTCAGCCAATACTGGACTTTACAGTTATTAGTTTATAGCACCAAAGTAAATACAGTTTAGGTCTCCTCTTATTTCCTAGGCCATTTATTAATTGGAGAAAGAAGTTCACATTTAGCGGGGTTAGTCAGCCACAGGCACAGTGAGAGATGGAAGGGAGGAGGCAGAGAAGGCACAATGTCGCCTTATTGAGAGATGAGAAACGTGGATTTCAGCCCCTTAGGTCATAGTTGTATCTGTCATTTATTCAGGTTTAGAAACCACAGCAATGCCATCACTTGGAGCTCAAGTAATAAGGGACAGTATATTTTGAATGCAGAGACAAAATTACCTCAAGTTACTCTAGAGTGCAATTTCCAATCAATAGCATCATTAGATTAAGTACTATGCAGAGAACGAGCAGGAGAAAACTCTCAGAAAAGGAAAGAGGGGCCCACATACAGATCTGTCTATGGATTCCTTTTGAAATCTGTGTCGTGCAGATGAACTGTCATTGCTAGAAAGAAGAAAACACACTTTAAACTCAGAATGTAATTAAACAAGCAAGACAAGTGCCCTGTTTCTGGCAGACAGACTCCACGGTAAATAGGACTTAAACCATTGCCAGCAGCACATCTTTCTCCGGGCAATATTGCTCCTAAGCAGGGTAGCCAGTGGCATCACACCATTTCCCAAAAGTCCCAGCTCATTAGTTCCCTTCAAAGTGCTGTTCCACTACGAATCCTGTGCTGGTTTTCTTAGTGAAGTACTGAAAGTCACATGGAAGTGCCACACAACACGATGGGACACGGCTGGTTCCGCAGAAAGCTGAACGGGCGCAGTGTAGAGTAAGAGGAACCAGAGGAAAACATCCATAATTTAGGAATTACAGTTTTTAACGTGAAGCTAATGGATCCTGAGCAGGTTTGCGGCACTGTTTGAGCTGCTTTTATGGGTAAAATGTGTAGAAGTGGGTGATTCCATTGCTGGTTAGGCACTCGCTCGCAGCACTGCATGAATTTAATCACTTAAAACTACGTAGTTGTAAGAAGAGAAGGCAGGAAAGACTAACACAGCCACCTCTGCTGGGGGAGAGAAACCAGACTGCAGACAGATGCTCCTTGATACCAGAGCTGGAAAGAGGACAGCTTAGAAATAAATCTGCGTTTTGCCAGGTTGACTTCCCAGAGTAAGCAGTCATTTGGTTTAAATGAGTATAGCAGGGAAATGTTTCATCTTGATCACACCAGGATTTTGGTAGGGCAGTGTAATAGCAGGAGAGGAAAGGGAAATAATAGTTTATTCTCTGGTATACTTCTGTTTCTTAGATACTGTCATCAGAACAGTAAAGAGATCCAGCATCAGATACAGAAATGATTCAGCATATGAAAATTGACAGATTCCACTGCCATTATCTCAAAAGATATTTTATTTATAAAGATAAGCATAAAGATGTAGATATTCATTGCCCTGAGTACAAATACACCTGTTATTTTTCTTATAGGCAGAAAATTGTTTCCCTTCCTCATCCTCATTTAGCCATTTCACACTGAATGTTTCTTTGCTTTGCTGTTCACCCCGTACTCTTGCCACTGGCTGAGATTTGGTCTAAAGACAGAGTTCCATCTCAGTAGAGAAGCCAATTAGGACCCCAAGAAGACAGAGAGCAAACATCCCACGAATACAAGTAGCAAACACCCAAACTTGTGTCATAATGTGCCCTCACGCACTTTCAAAGGTAAAGCCCCCAAACAGCTCTGTTTGTAAGGAGCAGATGCACCTTAAATAGGGCAGGACAGTAACACTGAATTGCTTCCTACCAAAACCTAATGATTGAATTCTGGTCCACTTACACCATCTCTGCAGCCTAGAAATAACGGATGTGGAATTGTTCGTGTTATGAAACATCTTCTGTGATCACATCATGCATTTCTGTGTGTTTAGATATGAGCTTCTTTTCCTCCCATAGTGTTAATACAGAACTTAAGATGCAGTGGGCTATCTTCCTGCAAAGTGACGATAACAACCCTTGCTATGGACTGAGCAGCAGCTACACAGCAGGCTATGGGAAAAATAGCCTGTATCTTACCTGTTTGCACCTCAGATCATAGACAAGTATACGTTTCTCACCCTCAGGAATGGATCTTAGGTGCTTTTCATCTGCTGGGAGGTGGTGTTGGTTGCATGCACCCTGCAGCACGGAAGGCAGAGCTGCTGCAGACTTTGTGATGGTATTTCTGCTTTCTGTCAGGAAGGGGTTTTGACTGCCTTTTGTTTCAGAACGTGTCTGACTTTCACATCATGGTTAGTTTGGGCTGTCAGATCGCTGCCAGATCTGGGGCCTTTAAACCTGGGTTTCTTACATGTTGTGGAGAGAGCAGGGAATAAGGAAGCAAGGAAAAGACGTTGTTTCTGAAAGCCAGGAAGGGACAATCCCTACAGCGATACAGAAATGGTTTGTATTGACCAAAACCTGACCTTCCTAAGTTGTGTAAGCAGTTTAAACAGGTCAGGAGAAACAGACTCCTGTGATTAAGATGGTGATGACTTTACCACGGTGCTTCGAAAGGAGGAGAAACATCTGGAGTCCTTATAGCACAAGCAGAGAGCAGGAGTTGGGCTCCTCAAACCTCCTGGCTTTTCACTTCCTCAGGAGTATTTTCAGGGTTTCCTGCTGAATGACAGAAAAGCTGATTGATAAAAGAGAAAAGCAGAGATTCTCAGAGTCAGGAGCTCAGACTTTCAGGAGCCAAAACGCCATTAGAATCCACGCTGTCTGCAAGCCAGGTATGGGGGATATAATGAGACTTCATGCTTGTCTGCGGTGAGTCGTGGTCGATTTACCAAAGAACTTGCTGCTTCTCATCTTAAGAGGGCAGCCTAGAGCCTGGGAACAGAGCTGAGTTACAGTCCCGCCGCTGTGCTGTCAATACCCTCTCCAATTAGGATTTACCCAAAAAGATGAAGCAGCCAAGGAGAGTTTAATGCTTACAAAGTGGAGTCACAGACGGCTTGTACATGGGTTGTGCTACAATTGTTCTGCTGTTAGAGAATGGTCTCTCCCTGTTCTAAGGGTAGGAGTAGGAGTTTAAAAGCATTCAAGTGCTTTCATAACTTAAGTCCTGTTCATATGGGAATCACATTTGAAGGTGTAGCCTTGTACCTTTGTTTTCAGCAGTTTGAATGCAGCAAACCCAGTCAGTATTAAAAGGCTTGCAAGGAAATCATCAGGAGACAAGCAGCTTTCATTCCAAGGGCAGTGATATATGTAGCATTTCACCCATATACTTTACAAGATGAAAAGGGCAAAAACATCAGCTTTGACATTAGAGTCAGTGCAAATATCAGCAATGAGGTGGAGTCTCTCCTGATATGTGCCATTAGAATTGCCAAAGGAGAATCTTCCCTGTGTAACTTGGAGAGGTTAACCCGGGACAGTGCAAACCGGGACATCTGGAGATGAAAGCCTGGCTTTACAGCATGTGGGGCACATCTAAAGAACCCAGAAGTTTATGCTCAAGGGAGACATCAGAATTGTTGCTGTCTCGCTTACCAAGGAACATCATGCACTGCAAACATTCAGCAGGGTGTAAGTGAACACAGGGCCTACAAAAACTTCTTGCCCCAGATCCCTGCAGTATTGCATCTGATGGAATGAGTCCCTTCTGGAAGGCAGGATTACTCCATTTTGAGAGCATGAGCAGAAGGTCCATGACTCCTATTGCAGGTTCATTTCCCAGGTTCGCTAATTTGACTTAGATACTAAATTCAAGTAGAATTGAAGTGTGTGTTTTTTCACACAAACTAACCTAACAGTCATGATGTAGGCCAACAGATTAGCAGCTGTACAGCAATTAGTGTGAATGAGGCTTGGGTTTAGTGATAATGCTTATGGAACTCTAACCTGCACCATTATTCTGCACAAGACCATTTGGGGTGAGAACTGATCCCTGTCACCATTTGTGCATCAGCCACAGGATCATGTAATTACCCATTTTATCATGGCAGATACCCCCAGTCACAGGGGGAATAATTGCTGCTGAATACCCCTTAACATTGTCTCCTGATGAGAAATGCATTTAGCAAATCAGGAGCATAAAATCCAGAGACAAGCTTATTCTAAAATGATTCTTCAATGTGAGAATGCAGAAACACTCTTCTGCCAGAATCAGGGAGAGATCGTTGCTCTGAGCTGTCTGTGACTGAGTGTCACCTGAGACTCCTCAATGTGATTGCCATCCCTTCTGTGATCCTTTGCCATGAGTATATGCAAACAGGCATCTACCTCCTCTTTGCCTTGCCTGTCCCTCAATGTATTCCTTTCTGGCATTTAGCCCTTCCCCAGCCTAAGAGGAATTCATATCCCTTTCTCTCTGCTTCATCTGTGATTCTCTTCTTGAACATGCCAGTGCTTTCTGCTCTTCCTGCCACGTTGTCAACCAGCCACTGATTTTCCCAACCACAAACCAGAGAGCAGATGATAACACCAGCCCTTTGAAAACACTTGGCAAGTCATTATAGCTGCTGATCTGAGTATCTAAGGGAGAAGCGGTGATGCTTCTGCTGCTCAGCATTAACATTGTCTCTTTTCCCAGGATTTCCTCAGACTTCCTCAGGCTCTCCTGGCATTGGTAAGGAGGAACCTGCCCACTCACTAATTGTTATATCTAAATCCTATGGAGGGAGGGCATAATATCCACACTAAGAGCAACAGCAGCAAACGAACCAGGGCAGCTGGTCAGCATGATCAGCTGCTGTAGGTGCCTTTGGGATTTTGAGGACCAGCCAGAGGGAAGAAACATGCCCTGTGTTATTGGAGGAATGGGGGAAGAGACATCTCCATGAACAGGGTCTCCATTCAAGATTGGGTCATAAGGGGAAATATATTAAGGAGTCTGCCTCAAGTCAGGCTTGCAGCATGGCAACCTGATCCTTTGATTCAAAGGAAATCTTTTTAAGATTACACTATCTTTCTGATGTGATTAAGTACATAAAAGCCAGTAAAACCAATCATCCTTTAAAGAGATGCACAGCTATCTAAACCCTCGTATCCTGACTTGCCTTTAACTATGATTGTTCCCTCCTATGAACACTGTTATTGTCGGCAGTGCTCAGGAACACGAGAGCTGGAAATGGTTTCCTTAGGGAGGATCTTGCTGTCCTTTACATGGTAGTTTTCCAGCTGTCTAGACCAAGTCATTATTGTACTTGGAAATCCCCAGGAGCTCCGGCAGAATCACTTGGTGTAAAGCCCTGCTTGGGCTGAAAGAGGGAAAGGAGCTCGGCTATGGCCTTTTCCTGGTTCCCTGCAGCAGCACATCCCTTGTAAATTGAGAGCCAGCTGCTCAGGTTTGACAGGAAGACTCCCCCCTCTTTAGGAGCTGTATAATTAGAGACCAGCAGCAGGTATGCAGTGGCCTGAAATTCACTTAATGCAGCAAAACCACCCCCAGAAGTTTCTCTGCCATTGGCCTCCCATCAGAGCTAGTTCACCTCCATTCCACAAGTACAAACCATCAAGCATGTGGCCACTAATTAAACACCATTTCCAGGCAAGAAGTGTTAAAATGCATCCATTTATTGATCCCAATCACAACAGACTCCACTTTCCACCGAGCATTTCACCACAGTCAGTTTCAAACAGTAGTGACAGTCAGAGTGGGGGGTACAGACAAGTGTAGTTAATGCATCTGCCTTGCTTGGCAGGGAAGGCTTAACCCTGTGCAGTCGCACACAGATCACTGTGAAGTGCATAGCCCTGGCCAGGGGAAATACGCATGAAAAGCAAGAGTCATCTACATAAATACACTTTACAGAGACATGCTTTGCTCTGGAGAGAGGGAGAGGTTAGTGCCGCTAGCAGAAGACAATATACCAGCTTTAAGTTCAGTATCACCTTTCAAAGCAGGCTTTAGAGCCCAAAGAGGTTTCTAAAGTACAAATACCCATCACATGTTAGTCCCTTGCAGGATCACAGCAGCAGATTCATCACTTGCCTGCAGACAAGCCCCGAGTCTGCTCAGTGGTTGCCACACCAAGTTTCATGTGCTCTGTCAGTGCTCCTCTGGATTTTCCCCATTGCTAGCTACGATTTTCTCTTTGTCCTGCAGAGCAGCCTGGGTTTCTGCCAGACAGCATGGAAGCTCTTCTGGTGTCTGCCCATCATCACAGTCCTCAGCCATTTCTTCAGCTTGCTCTGGTTCAAAAGCATTTTCCACCACATCTTCAGTAACAGAACCCTCTGTATCATGTTCCCACTGCAGATCAGATGAGGCTTTAGCAGCACAACATACTTTTTCTTCTACTGCCTGCTCTTCTGCAGGTCTCTGCACATTTCTAGTGCCCTCTCTTGTCTCTGCAGCCTCCAAAGGTAGCTCTGACTCCTCTGTGGTACACACAGCAGCCAGGGAGTCAGCTGCCTTCTGCACAGGCACTTTCCCAGGAGCCTTTCCAACACAAGTGTCTTCTGGAGCACACACACCTCCGGCCTCTTGCTCCTCACCAGGCTCAGGTTCTACTGCAGCAGACTGCACCTTGCCAGGTCCACCTTGGACATCTGCAGACACATGGACTTCAGCTTTCACCATGGTCTGTATAAGGGGTGTCACTTCACCATCCTCACAGCCAAGCTGCTCATTGGGTGCACAGCTGCTGCTAGAGTGCAGAACAGCTTCAGCCTTACTCTCTTCTGAGCTTCCCCAGGCAGACTGGGCTTCTCTCTTAGTCTGTTCAGTGTGTTCCTGGTGCTGCATCACCTCTACGCTAGGCTTGGCTTCAAGGTCCTGTGACACCTCAGCATCATGTGCGTCTCCAGCAGTCACAGGGAGCGGGGCCTCACTGTGTTGTGCAGGTAGAGGTTCAGCTTGCTCTCCTGCCTGCTCTTCAGCCCAAGCTGCAGCCTCGGGCGCATCCAACACCAACTTTAGAGCAGGAAGTTCAGGGCCTTTTGGAGTCCTTCCTATACGTGCTGACTGAAAATGGTTCTCCCCAGTCCATGTTGAAGCATCACAGAACACACGTGTGGTCTCCGATGTCTTTTTTCCTTTGGCCTTATAAAAAACAACTCTTTTTGGAAACACACAGGGCCTCTTGTTCTTGCCAAAGATCCCTCCCATTGCCGGAGATGAAAGGGGTACCTCAGCTGAGTACCTTCTTCTGGAGAAGCTGCCACCTGCTATGAGTTGCAGACTCCCAGGAGGTGAGTGGGGAGCTCTATTTCTTAGTGAAGAAATGCTTCACACCTGCAAGACATGGGTATTTATTAGCCTGTATCCATCTGGGGCAATTAACTATTCAGTTCTCACCCAGCAGTAGCTGCAGAGCATTATCAGGGATCACAGCTAGGACCTAAACACAGGTGGAATTGCACATGCAGGAGAAAACCAGAGAGACCTTCTCTCGTTCTTTCATAAGAGATAAAGAGTGTGAGGAAGAGGGAAGAAGAGACTACTCATCAATCAAACCAGAAACTGGTTCTTGCTCTCTTTCAGTGGCTGCAGTGCCAATAGGATTGCATTAGACTACAGACTTGTATAGCAAAACCAAGTTTGTTAGACTCCAGCCAAGGAAGTGTTCAGACCAACAGTGGTAGATGGGAGCAGGAAGCAAGGCAGGCAGAAAAGTTACACATGAACTTAAAACTCACAAGACACAATGTGGTTCATTCCTTAATAAGGCCATTAAAAGAAGGCTGCAAGGGGCACAAGCAAGCCAGAAAAGCAAAAGAACAGCTTCCAGCACAAAACAAACTCCTGAGAAGCCAACAGCAGGGTCTGCCTTGAATACTTGCACTCAGAAAGACACTAAAACTGTGTAGGAACTAAAGCCAAAACTCCCAAAGCATAAAAAACAAGCTACAGTCTCAAACTGCACAAAACCTCATCAGCATCACCCCTCAAACCAAAGCCCCACAGCTCCTTCTTACCAGCACAGCTCCACAATACCAATGTCCACCCAACACCTACAAGGCAAAGCCCCAGCTGGGCTAAATAGGAGGAGGTGGTCACACTCAATCTCTTCCCCCCTGACTCCCAATGTTAGTTCCAGGCTGTGAAGTTACCTCACTCTGTCTTTCCCATTTTCCCAGCCATTTCATAGCCATTGGAAGCAGCATATGGCTCTACTTGCTCCGTGCAGTTGGTACATGATTAGTTTCATTGTGGTCACTTGGTAATAAACATTGACTACTTAAAATAAAGCTAATGATTAATACAGTGCAGCCATGGGCAAGTAAAGTGACCCCTGTTTATAGCCTGTGATGAGGTAGAACAGTAGCAGTACTTCAGGCTGGGTATGAGCAGTCCCTGGATTTACAGACCATTGCATCCTCCTGTATTACTTTATATTGAGCAGTTGGGGGGCGAATTATCCCACTTTCCACCTTTGTGCTGTCTTCAACTGGTTGAGTCATGCAAGTGGCTGTTTGACAGCAGATTATCTTAATGTCTGCAGCCCCAGCTGATCTCCTTCGCTTGGCATTAACAGCCATACAGTTGCTGTATTGCCCTGCTTGTGTTCACTGCCTGGTAGCCAGTTGTAACATGAAATAGGTCACCTGGGCAAAACACAAAAGCAAATACCCATTAAAGCCAAACTAATCCCAGAGCCATGAGCAGAAAGGCAGATCCTGAACACCCACTGCCAGCAGCAATGGAGCTGAACAAAACCCAGAAAGATTGCACTGGTTGGATGCCATAAAAGCCCCTCGAACCTACATTCTTTGATGCCAAATCTGGTTCAGGTTCCTATACTTTGCCCGGCTGCTATGATTCCTTGGATGCAGAAAACACAAAGGAGCTTTTGGTGAGATACTTCCATGTGTACAGCCAGTTGTGGGACTTGAGCAACATCCATATCTTGCCTTTTAACGTGGTCCAGCATCTGCTCTGCACTATCCCACTCACACATTTACACTGACTTTATGGCTGGGCGCTTTTATGCCAGATTTTCCAAAGCCTTTTTTGCATGCTTCCTATTAAGCTGATGCAATATATCAGCATTCATCAGTTCTTTGACTTCTGGAAACCTGTCTGGAGTTCATCCTTGGTTTTGACGTGTGAGATACACAGATGACAGTACGTACACACTGTCACAGATCAGTGGCTGAAAAACCCTCGTGCCTCTAGGGACTTTGGTGCTTTGTACACCAGCGTAACTGGAAGGAAATGACACATTTGCAGCTCTCATGCAGCCTCTGCATGGATCAGTGTTATTCCTTCCATCACTAAGGCTGGAATATCTGAGATTCAAAGTATAACGTTTCTTGCCCTTGCATCATTGTGGAAAATGGGGACATTCTAATAACAGAGTCCAGCTTACACCTGTTTGAACCAACACAGAAAATCTCTTGCATGGGAGACGCCACAGAAGATGTCAATCCCACAAGCAGGGGAAAGGAAACCTTACTGTCACAGCGATCACATCTGCTCTGCTGACTGGCTATTTCCCATCTCTGCTACTCTGACATATTTTAAAGGGCTGTTCTCAAAAAGCCATGCACTTCATTTTGTGACAAATGACAAAATCACAGCCCTTACAAAGAGCTTTGCTCAGATGTCAGCTCAGGATTGTGTCGTGTGATTGAATGCTGGACAACAGGACTGTTACAAGGCCTTTTAGATGGCATCACTGGTGATGAGGAGCATGCTGCAGTCAGCTCAGGACATCAGTCTTTGTGGTTTGGGGGTTTTATTGCACAGAGTTCAAGCTGCTCCCTCTTACTAGAACTGTCTCTTCCTCCCAGTGCACATGGCAGCTAGATGCAGTGGATGAGCTGCCCAGGGGCTCCTCTCATCCATCACACAGCTGGCATTACCAGAGAGTGACAGAAACCTTCTCTTCAAACAGTGAAAAGGGCTTCCCAGCCCTGAGCTCTACAGCACTGTAGAGACACCAACACTTAACCCTTCCAGATGATGCATCACATGAACTTCACTGCAGAGTTTCTGCCTTCCCCCTATTTCCAGGTTAAGGAACCACATGCCCCAGACTTCAAATGATTAAGAAATATCTTCTGTAGCACAGCTGCTTCTTATAACCCTGCTTAACAGAATTAATTTACCAGCCCATAGGCAGGCATAAACCTGATGAAGTCTGATGGCTTTTAGGTCTTCCTATCTGCCTGAAGTGATGTTTTGTTTCTGGGGTAGGTTGGGACAAAGACCAGCAGTTAGCTCACTCAGTTCCCTGCTTGGGCAGCCCTTGGCCACAAGTGTTAACAGGGAGAACTGTGACGTCTGGCAGAACACGTGAATTGAGACAAACAAGTTTAGACAGATAAGTTTTAACTCAGCTTTGCACAATGATGTTTATTTATTGGCTTCTCTCCTTTCAGGCCCCAGCATCCCATTGTTTGGTATCACAGAGATAGCCCACCTGAGCAGTGAATAGTTCACTAGCTTAGAGCTGCCTTTTAAGGAACAGAAGGATATTGCAGGCACCTCTTTCCTTGCAGCTTATGGACTCGTAAGTGAAGATTTGTTTGACAAGCCTTACATATAGGAGGCTTTGTCAGCCTAAATGCAGTTGGAAGAACAAAATCAAAGTATTAAAGCACCTTATCCCTTCACCAAAGCACTTTCATCCCCAGCATCACGTGGCTCCCACCTCCTCAGCTTTCAGCCCTGTGCAAGCAAATCAGTTGCCAGAATTATGCTTTGTCTTGTATTGTTTTTCATCCCCCAGCATCTTTTCAAGTCCTGTTCCTCAAGCACACTGTAAGCCTGAAAGAACTTCAGTGTGCCATCCCTATGCCCTCCCACATGCGCATCTGGGCCCTGCACTCCATACAGTCAGTTTGCTCAAAGGGGATTTAAGGAGGAATAGTCACTGTTTCTCCCTTGAAGTGCTTAGGGAAGAGCACAGAGTGGTTCCAGACATTCTTTTGTCTTTGACACCCAACAATTAAAACATATTCAGGATAGGGTTTTGCCATGATCTTAAAATATTTTATTGGTAGTACAAAGGTAGAAACATTAAAAGTCAGTAGATTTAAGCTGCAATACAATACACTGACTTCTGCATTCTGAGCTAGACTACATTTCTCACTTCCACAGAAACAGCACAGATTCCATTAATGCTGCCCCTGTGACAAGAACAAACCACCATTTCATCACCTTGTTCAATACTGACAACAAACCAGGGACTATCAGCTGCACACGAGGGGTATGCAGGGAGGTAGCTCAAACGTGATTATGACCAGGTAGCAAAGGAAGAAACTCTTGGCCTCACAGAAAACATCTGACTGGGCTGGATTAAAGGAGCATTTGTCTTCTCCATTCCCAGACTCTTAAGACTAAGAGATGAAACATCATGCCTCACTGGGGGAATGCAGTGCCCAACATCACAACTGTAACTCACAGTTGAAGTGAATCTCTTCTCTCCCAGTAGGACATGATCTCCTGAAAAACAGCTGCTGGAAAGAGGAAGAACCGGAACTGCATCTCAGCTGGAACTCAGGAGAAGATACAGAACATCTACTACTATCACCTGTCTGTTTAGCAAGGCTGCTCTCAGAAGGCCAAAACATCTTACAAAATCCCAATTCAACAGCTTGAGTTGCTTCCTATGGCTGAAATTCCTCAAGGCAAGTGCATCACACTTGCCACTGAACACATTGTTTGACAGCACGCCATTCCATCTTCAGGTCTCTCAAGCTTCAACATTCTCAGCTTCTCTTTCTCCACTACTCCCAGGCTCCACAGGCAGTGAGGGGGTCACATTTAGGAAGCTAGCATCTTGCTTTACAGGTATCTGAACACAAGTTGCTGGTTCTGCTGGAAGCTCTGTTTGTTGCTGTGGCTCTGCCTTGCTTGCTGCAGTTTCTGTATCACATTCCCTGTTCTCATCTTCCAGTTCATGGAGGCACAAAACCCTGCTCTGTTCCACAGGCTCTGCACAGCACATCTCCTCTGCAGTTCCCATACTGGACTGGGTCTCTTGCTCTAGGAAGTCAAGCAGCTGGTTTGCTGGCTCAAGAGATGCCCCCTCTGGACACAGGGACTCCCAAGGCATTGCAGAAGCAGAGATTGCCAAAGCACCCGCAGTCTCCCTGGCCACCTGCACAGGCAGGAGAGATGCTGTCTCTACCTCTCCCATAGGTGGAAGCTCAGCTCTCTCAGCTGACTGAGGACTTACTTCAGCAAGTTTAGTGCTTTCTGGCTCCTCCACGTGCTCAGCAGAAAGGTAGGTGTCAGTCTGCTCCACCATCTGCACAGCACATGGTGGCAAGCTCCTTTCTGTGAGACTCTCTGCAGCCCCTGCAGGTGGTTTGGGCTCACAGTCTTTGCCAGTTGCCATCTCACTTAGGATTTCTGTGAAACTGAGAACAAAGAGGAGACTATTTCTTTGGAGAGCACTTGGGCTAACCTTACTGCCAGCCCCTGCCTGCTCATCAGGCTGCTCTCTGGCTCCATCCAGCTCAGCATCCCGAGTGGTGTGTGCAACAGCCTGGACCTCAGAAACACCAGGAGTGGGTTTCATTTTCTCTTCCTTGTTACCCACTTGCTGGTTTCCTGCTTGGGTTAAGACTTCAGCTTCTCCTTTGGTCTCCCCATCTTCAAGGGCTACCAAGAAGCCTGTGGGGTCCCAGGCTGCCTCCCACGACTCAGTCATTCCCATGGCATCCACAGCAGAGCAGGTCTCCATGTTCTCCTCCGCAGCATCAGCTGATGGCTGTGCATCCTGGCTCAGTGACTTCACCTCCTCAGAGCCTTGCTTAGAGACTTGCAGGGCCGGTGTGGGAGGTGGTGTACCAACACACAGCGATGTTCCCCCTGAGGTCTGCAGAATTGGCTTGGTCTCACTGGTTTCTTCGTTTGCCTCCTCCTGTTTCAGACATCTCCCACAAGGCACACAGCACATCTGCCTGCTGAAGTTGCTCCCCATGCTGGCACTCAGCTCAACCTGCAAGAAAGAGCAGCTGGGTATCACAACTGTGTCTGCAAGCAACACTGTTGGCTTGCAGGACAGGCCACCCTTTACACAAGCAGCTGAGTTTCATACAGCAGAGAGCATCTTCCTACTACACCTTGGGTGAGCATCAGTAAGGCAGAAGTAACAACAGCACCACTGTGCATCCCTCATTGTCACTTGTCTGCTTCTCTGTATTTGCAGAGCTAAGGCAGTTTGGAGCTCTGAACTTGGCGCTCTATAAGGGACTCCCATCAGTTACTCAGGCACAGTTACTAACTGGCAAGGTGGAAGTCAACACCAAGGAGTAGCTGGTGTTAATCCTGTCAAGTAACATACTTCAGGTGCAGCCTTTTGAGAAGAGCAACTCCTTCAATTTGAAGAGGAAATGGAGTTTACACTTCCAGCTGGAATCCCTACAAAATGACAGCAGACCCAACCAAGCAAACACCCTTTGTTAAGTAGAATTAAGAGATTTCCACTGCCCAGGCTTATTTGGGACAGAGAAGAGTAGTTCCTTCTAGTTGAAACCACATGGGCTTGTTTTACTTCCTAGGGCTGGTCCAGGAAAAATCAGTGTCAGACCATGGAACCTTCTCAACACCTAAGTCCACACCAGAGTACTCACTGGGAAGTTAAACCCATGAGTGTACTTTCATTAGAAGAAGCCTCAGTTTTGAATAACGCTGCCAGCGTTTGGATACTACCACAAATACTACCACTTTAGGAGCCAAAA
>WYDI02032364.1:0-28917 GCA_009867235.2 Psittacus erithacus
GAGAGGAGAGGAGAGGAGAGGAGAGGAGAGGAGAGGAGAGGAGAGGAGAGGAGAGGAGAGGAGAGGAGAGGAGAGGGGAGCGGAGCTGCATCAAAGAGCATTGAAGATTTCAAGATGGGGAAAAAAATACCCAACGAAAACCAACAACAGCAAAAAACCACACACTCACTCACAAAACCTCCTCCAAAAACCCCAACACTCCCCCCCCCCCAACTAAAGAAGTCTAGTGTATCTCTGTTACAAGAATGTGGGGAAATGAGCAGGTAGACGGAGAATAAACAATTAAAATTACAGAAATACAGGAAAGCTAAATATTACAGCTATAAATCTCAAGCGGCTATATTGTGTGTGTGCATTCTTGATTTGTCAAGCTCTGAAATTGGTGCCCTATTCAGACCTTCACAGGAAAGAAAGCCTTACTTATGCTAACATAACATTATCCAACATACAGAAAATGCACATACATGAAAATCCAGCTGGAATGCATTAGTCTGCCTGGAGATCTTCAAGCAAACTACATTCTTTCAGGTGGAGATTTACAAAGCTGTTGAGTCTGTATTACATGAGTTTTCTCTCTGATATATCTGAGGCAGAAAAGCTATCAGCTTCACACTTCATTTGTGGTGACATATATTATTCCTTCGGGAATTATTACAGCCACTCAGGATTCAGAGAATACTTACCAAGCTGAAATATTCCTGTCACTTAGCACTATGAAATCTGAATTTCTTTGCTTGATGAAAACTTGTGGGACAAGTGCTATAACATAAAGGAATCCTGAGAACTGCAGTCAAACCTAACAACTTCCAGTACTTTTTTGGTCAGAACCTCAAAAGTCACCTTCTAGACACTCTCAAAATTAACTCAAAATTTGCCTATGTACAGTTTATGAATTCTGGTTATCTTGTCCCCCTGAAAGCTAGTGTTGCTGAAAAGAGAGTATTGGAATTTCATAGCTGTGATCTGTACAGTTACAGCCCAAGTCACAAAACTGGCTATGGAAAAGGAAACTACTCTATGTACTGATCAGCCAGTCAGCAGGTCACCCAGACCATGCAACTGCAGAGTTCATCCTTCATCCTTTTGCCCATGTGGAGGCATTAATCCAAGTTTCTTTATTCCTATACAGCCACTATTTTTCATATTTGGACTTAATATTTTTGAGATCACTGACTGCTCTGTCACAGTTGGCTGAAACAAGCTGCTGGATTCCACAGTTATTGACAGAGATAGACAGAAAGGTGAAGGCACAGATAAAAAGCATGGCTGCATGTATCTTCCCAACTCAATCTTAGAGGTGTTTTCCTCAATTAAGAGGTTTTGGTGTCAATATGCAAAGACTTTGTCCTACCACTATGTATAGTTTTAGGTACGAACTAACCTCACAAAAAACTTTATTCCATTTTTTGTCACATTCCAAGTTGCCTATATGATGAGTGTTTTACTTTTTCTCATTTCTCTGCAGCCTCTACCACTTTCTGTATTTCCTGCTGAATTCCTGAATAAAAAGTAGTTCCTGAATTTGGGCTTTTGAAATACAATAGAATTACTGTTATGATCCCCTCTGGTTGAATACTGTCTTACATCTAGTTTCAATGTAAGCAACTAAAACATTTCTTCTATATGAATTACAGCTAGCAGTTACATAATCTTCTAGCAATTATTGTTGTTCTTTGCTGAGATATACAAAATAATTTATCATATCACTTGCAAATGCAAAAAGTCTCCTTTACAGAGGACTGCATAAATAGCACATACTTTTAACTTAGTTCATAATAACTTAGTCTATTCTGCCTACAGCTTTTTAAACCAATAGATCTCAGGTTCTGTGGTTATTAATGAGCAATGCTTAGCTCATGATAAATACAGAAGATAAAATCCCTTCTGCATGCGAGAAACTTGAATACAGAAGGTAACAATAGTTGTAATTCTTTCAGGAAGACAAGAAGTATTCCATAAACGCTAAGAAGCTTTCTTCCATTTCAATTGAAGTTGAAATAATGTTTGTATATATTTTGTAAAACCATTTCACTTTAAGTCATTCTTAAATATATATATAATTATTATCTGACATGACGTACACAGAACCTGATATGAAACAATAGTTACAGGATACAAAAAGCACTACAGGAAAGACAACTCATGTAAGATATTTTTTAAAAGCATTAGTTGAAACAGTGTCCTACAAAACTAAATGCTGCTGAAGTATCGTAGATCTGCATGGAAGACAAATCATGTCAGCTGTAAGAGAGCATTGCAGGAAACCAGAAAGAAGTGAAAGATCACTAAAAAATTAATATAACTGAAAGGATAACAGTAGGATTTTGTTCCTTAATCACAGATGTCACGTACTATCTTAGATGCCATAGGGCATCCTGTTTGGTTTCTCTCTGCCACTCCAGAAAGAAGCAGGTCTGAAGTTCTCTGTATATATCAGATGTCAAGGCTATGCAAGTGTCTTGGACAACTAAGGGCATGAAAATGGCATAAGGCATTTATACTTCAAAAAATTAAAAGCCATTCCTAATGCTGAGAAAAAAAATATCACCATATCTGAAATAATTTGCAGACACAATGAATAACTGTGAGGTAATGCCTGCTTATGTGCAATATCGTTTTGGCCTAGCCTCAAGCTTTGCCTTAAGGTCAAATCATAAACATGTCTGACATAAAAGCTATCTTACACCAGAACCAAGTTCCAGTTCTTAGAAATAAGAAAGGCTTTAGCAATTATCACAGGAATTTTGTCTTCAGTCTAGTTCCTGCTAGAACAGTCTCACATAAATTTCTGTTCATGTGTGTTTGTAGGCTCTGATAACTTTCTATGTAGAAAAGAATGTAACTGATTTTTCGTCAATCTAAATATGCTGCAGGTCTATTTAACATAACATATTGTTTAATAATGACTCTGATGACTAATGATATCACCACTTATAAACAGCAATGAAATTTCTCATTATTGTTGCCTTGGTACAGTAAGGATGTTAAGAGGAATGCAAGTTTAATGCTTGAGAATGTTTTCAGTTTCATTGGCCAAAGGGCTTGAAGTGAGTAATGACTGTTTCAGATAATGTCAAATAGAATACCTTTATCAGAAATAACAGAGCATTTCTTCCAACATAGCACTTCAAAGAACATGCTCAAGTCAGTGCAAGACTGTTCCTAAAGGAACTTCAAACATACTATTGTTAATTCAAGAAAATTCATGCTTTATGTAACAATGCCTTCTCCTGTGCAAGAGTGTTGAGCTGAAAATATCTATCAGGGTTCATGCAGTGCTGATCAGTCATTTTTCTGTTTACAGGTATCAAATAAATACATTAAATACCACAAGTTTTCTAACAGTAGTAATAAAAATAGCTCATTGAAATGCAGCGAACTATTCATAACACGAAAAGTTGCAAAATATCATTATAATAAAAGGCAGCCACAAAGCATAGCTAGAAGTCTCTTATCAAGAGACATCAATAATGTCTTTGATGTATCTAAGCTGAAAGTGGGACTCTAAGAAGTATCTTCTTAGAACTGCACAGGGAAAGGCTTATAATGTGTACACAAGAGAAAATGTTTCCAAGGCAGTCATTCCAGCACATTTGCCAATAGAGAAAAATGTACAGTAAGTACAGACATGCAAATTGCAGACACCAACAATTTATTTTCTTTTTCTCGGGAGAAGACATTGCCCCAGTGGGCAGAGAGAGGATGTCTCACCCAAATCCACTATCGAATTGCTGTTTGAGGAGGAAACCACATGAAGGCAATGTAGTTACCAATAGACCTGACAGAAAGAGATGCAGTAGTAGTAAATGTGGAATTTAAGATTTATTGAATAGCTCTTATATTTCAGGCATACTTCAAGCACAACTGAGTCCAGAATTCTTTGCTAGAAGACATTTGTAAGCAGATTGCAGACATTTTCCCACACAAATAGGACTGGCAACCTGAGGTCAAGAGAGGAGCACGGAGGGATGAAAGCATGGAATAATATTAAATCAGATCTGTGATGAAAGAAGGTTCAGAGAGATACTAAAAAAAGTCCTGATTTTGACTAGCTTTGCACTGACAAATTCCAGAATCTTTCCCTTTTATTGCTCACAGTATTTCTCAGATGACATGTCTTTGAATAATTTGGATATCAGATGAAAAACGATCTAGCCTGTGGCTAGATTCTGGAAAAAATATGTCATCTAGAGCAGATTGCTAAGAAATAGAATTTTGCTGAAATATCATAGATCTGCAAGAGTTCATGGAAGAGAAATAACATGAGCTTTTAGCAAGCATTGTAAGTTCCTGGGAAAGAAACCAAGAGTTGCAAAAGAAATCAATATAACTGAAAGGATAACAGCGTTTCAAGTAGGAAGGCTTAGTGCCTTCAAATATCAGTTGCCTTATAGGTGCTTTTTAAATAATACTAGCATTTCAGGAAGCCTGATGTGCAGTGACTGGTTGCACTACATTGTCTTCCTATTTATAAATAATAATCCTGGTTCCCAGAATTAAAAATTGGTTTTGGTTTTTAAATGGTTTAGTTAGAAATGTTTTCTGTCATGATTTGGAGAATGGCACAAACGAATTGCTATAGATATGGCAGACCATATCTTGCACACTTCAACAAAATAATCCCAGTGACGGACCCATTGCAATGGCTCAGGCAGATGAACAGGTACTCTGTAAGGAGTGGGATGGTCCAGGTCCTTCAATGGGCCAACCTGCAGAAACGGAACAGCTCAAGAGCTCCATAAACTTTCTACCATATGATGAAAGTTACTTCCCATAAACTTCTCTCAAGAGTCATCCTGCCACAGTAATGAAGAATGCTGTTCCTCTTCAGCTGAGGAATAGCTTCTCCACCCAGATCTAGGAAAACAACTGAAGTCTTGGAGGAAATGGAATATGAAAATACATTGATCATTAACTTCACTATTAAATGGAGCTTCATAGTGCCCACCATAATTCAATTTCTGGTGAAATCTCATTTTCATATTTTTTCTTTATCTTCTAGAAATTTACTGGGATCAGTTTTTACTCTTTCTTGCCATATTAGCTACCTTGGAACAAGGAACCAATTTTTTTTTTCTTCCAGAGGAACATACAGCAATCTCACAGTTGCCCACAAAAAATACAGATATGCACTAGGACATGGAGTTTGGTCTCAGCCTTGCAGCAATATAACCTTGCTCCTCCTAACAAAAAATCTTGAAGTGCAGTAGATAGATAAGTGAGATTTCAAACTACAAAATAACAGAGACTTCCAGAGTTTACTAATGTCTTACAGATGGGCTTACGTGAGTGCACACCATGTGAAATCCCCACTGTTCTTAAGAATATATTTAACACATAATATTAGAGATTTAGTAATATATTTCGGTTGTGTAAAAGAATGAAACCTTGTTATTCCTAAGACTAATTTGTATCTAACATTTAAAATTTCAGCATCATACAGACTGCTACTATCTCATTAGGGTTGTCATTAGAGGTTTTTTTGTTCAGCAATAATAAACGCAATAAAAAGTGAAAGAATACAGAAATGTGATTTAAAACAAATTTAATGTTATACTTCAGTACTCATAAAGCAGAAAGAAATGTGATACTAGGACAGAAGGAACAATGAAATCACTTTGCTTGAATTTCCCTCTGAATTGTGTTGCCAGAATCACTGCAGGCAAAAAGCAATGTAGAGTTTCTCTTCTGTGCCACCACCCAGCTGGGCTGGTAAACTGCAGGTTGAACTTCCCTCATGAATATAACAATGGGAGAAGGGATTCCAGTTGCAAGTGCACTTTTCCTCCCTTTCAGTGTCCCACTGGAGAAAACACTGATTTTTAAAAAGTTACACTCTTTTGGGATGAACACGTTATTCATATCTATTCATTGATCCTAAGCGTTCTAATGTGCTCAATGTATAACCCTGTACTTTAGGATCCTGGTCAAATCCTAGGAAGAAAGTAGCCTTTCTATTGTCTTCCTACACTTCTCTTTTTCACTATTTGTGCTCATCATCAACATGATCTCTTGCTTTACACTTAGATCTTAATTTCTTTGGAAATAGAGACCATCATAATGGCCAGAACTATTAGATATTATTACAATCTGAATACTTACATGATAAACTAAAAACTAGGAGTCACATTTGGTGGCTAAGACAGAATAAAGAGCACTGGAAAGTAACTGAATTAAAAAAAATGGACAAAAAATTAGAAAATGGTTTCCCAGAAAAGCTAGCATCTTCATCTGGTCTAGCCATCCCTACATGTGAGCATTTCCAAAACAGAATTCAGAATGATAAAACCTGTTTAGCACAGTAAAGAAACAGTCCTCCATGATGTGCATCTCAGTTTGTACCTGGCCATATCTGTGGTACTGACAGTTTATTATTGCTATTTCATATCACAACTCACTATGGTAGGTGAAACCCATTAAACAATGGAAAAAAGATAGTGCGCTGGAACAGTGTGTTTCCACGGGGCAGAGAACTGACAGAAGTTTTTCAAAGCACTCCTTTAGTTTGTGAAAGTGGCCAGCCTCCTGGAGTTAAGATAGGTATTTCACTTCAATTGCGAGCTCTCTTGAATTCTCACTATGAGAAATACCTATATTTACTTCTGCAAATTCTAAGGAAACAATGTTTTCCCTGTGAGGTCTCATAAATTGTAGCAGTTAAAATGTTTCTTCTTTACTGTTAAGAAAATGTACAGGATCAGGGAGTCTATGCCAAAAGTAGGGTAGAAAATTATGCTGGGAGTGGGAGAAATGCACTGTAGCATTGACTTCAGTACACTCTTATTTCCAAAGTCAAATAAAGACATGGTAGGTGCATTGAGTAAAGCTGTGATGAAAAAAATTCTCTTTTTCAGGGGAAAACAATTGCTACTAACATAAGATATTTTATGTATATAAGGAATCAAAAAAGTCTTAAAAGGGTGCAGAAAAAAGAAAAGACAAAATCTCAGACTGTATGTGCAAGAGAGAAGAGAAATAAATTCACACTGCTAAAATTACAACTCTGACCCAACAGCTCTGGATGATTTTGCTAGTGATTCTGATGAAGATTTTGAGCCTGAGTTGAAGGAAGTCTCTCCTCTTCTTCAGCGAGAGTAAAACAAGTTCTGCTCCCTGCAGGCCAGATTCTGCCTCCTATGTGTGTAAAACAGGAATAAGAAAAAAATCCATTTGTCAATTTATACTGCCAAATCTTCATGGCAGTGTTTGATAAGAACCTGACACAACAGGAGTTTAATCTCTGATGCTTGCTGTAATATAAATAAATGCTAAAACTTGACTCTGAGTCATTTAAATATGATTCCGTATGTCAGATAAAAACCTCTATAGGTTACCTCAAGGTTTCTGATGCTCAGAATCAGGTCAATGAAATTCTGAATTCAAGGTTAATAAGACCAATCGTGCATACTCATGCTATGCACTAGCAAACAACCATAAACACTGCCAATACCTAATTTTAACATCTCACATACAAGATCGTTCCTAATAAAGAAAGCTAACAGCCCTTAGGAAACACAAGAACTTCACTGAGTTCAAGCATTAGGTAATGCATTTTTTCCCAGTGTATTTTTTAGACAATTTGCAACATAAATCACAGTTTGTGACTTGAAAGTACTCAACACTAGCCTAACTCTGCTCCCACTAAAGTAATCTATAAATTCCTTTTATCTTTTCCAGCAACAGAGACAGGATAGAGCCAAGCGCTTTTGAAAATCTCATCACCTCTATTCAACAATAACAGACAAAATCTGCCTTAAGATTAAGGTTCACAGGTTCACACACAGGCAGTAAACTGGGAAATGTCAGATTTAAGCCTCAAGGTCCACAAGCTCCAATTCAGCCTCTTGCGTGTATGTATTGTCCTACAGTCTAATTACATATCCTCCACACTTTCAACTGCCTCAGACATTCCACCAAATGGCTGGTGCTCACACATAATGAGGCCTCTTCAATATTTCATTTGATCCTCACCGTTGTGTGTGCAGCCTTATTTGCAGCACACAATCCTAACCTGCTTTAAAGGCAGATTTATCAATTTTCTCATAGTGGTTTCTATGGAGCTCATCACTACAATATGTGAGTGCTTCAAATATTCACCACTTTCTTTCCGCAGCACCTCCATATGGAGAAGAGAATATATTATCCCATTGCACAGATAGGGAGCTGAGTCGGAGAATGTTTAAGGTCAAAGATTTTGCTAATTTAGGGTATTTAATTTCAGACACCTGAGATCAAGGTTTTTTCCTGAGTAATTATCATAACTTTCTATAGTTAAGTATAGCGCCTATCTAGTTCAGTTGTAGTTAGAAATGTCTAGCACTTCTGAAAGTCCAAAAAAAACCCAAACCAAACCTGGTTTAGAATCCAGTCTTACTAAACAACTACATCCAGCTGAGCACTGGGAAAGAAATAGGACAAATGAGAACTATGAAACCTGTGAAAAATTTGCCTAAGGGTATAACTCAGGTTCATATAGAAACTATGGCACAAGGGTGTGAGAGGGCTTAGTAGCATTTAACCTCCTTAGCCACTAACCATATTTCTCAGTCCCTATGCCCTGTCTGAAACATTCAACAACTACACCCAAAATCCTAGATAGTAAACGCATCAGTATCATACTCCAAAAATCACCCTTACTATCAAAGACTGCTTTTCTGAGAGCCCTTAAATTAGACATTTGGGGTTTTTTTCAAGCTTCCTAACATTTGGCTCAAATCTTATTTGATTGTTTCTTTGGATAGGAGAAGTTGGTTTCAGTTAGGTAGGTATGTCCATTTAAGTGCGCATGTTTGCACGTATTTCTTGCTAATACATGGATGTAATGAAAATAAATATTTTGGGTGTTTTTCCATATTATGAGTCTTTAAAAAGGAGTCAAAGTTAGTCAAACAATCAAAAGCATATGGATTAGATACTGTTAAAATCTAACTATTAAGCCAAGAAATAGAGACAAAGGTTTATATTTCTTAATTGGAAAATATTTCTGGAAAACAGCATTTACTGTGGTCAACCAAGTGCTAGAATCCTTTTCTTTCGGAAAATGCGGGACTGTGAGGCCAGTTCCATGCCACTTATTCTGCTAGAGCCACAAGAATGGGGAAAGCCCACTTGGAGTATTTCAGGACAGACACAGTCTATAGTTTCAGATGCAGAATTGCCAGAAAGAAATAGTGTGATGATGATTTATTCTACTAGTGATTTTCCTTCTTCCCCACACATATATTTTTAACACACTACTACATCTGTTTTCAAGGGAAGGCTCCTTTTCCTCCAGCCTCCACACTTTCTCTTGTCCCTCCTTGTCCTCGTTAGTTGTAGCTTACTCAAAATGCAGTTGCTTTACCATCCTGTGAAAGCCAGAAAGAGAAATTACAAGGGCTTTCCTGAAAACCTCATATTTCTTTCTCTCAGGCCAGTGACCCATGGCCACAGAACTATCTGTCTAGTAGGACAGCTAAAAGCAGCACTGTTCACATGTCTCTCATGCCATTCCTATTTGCCCACTAAGCAATGACATATATTCTGCCCCTCAAGGGAAGCAAACACATTTGCAGGTTATAAAATACGTGTCACTGCTAGGTGAGGACAGAAGATACTGAATTTTCTAGCAGAAAGGCAAGTTTGATGGTGAAAGCATTGAAGGCTTGGGAGGCAAGGGTTAAGCGCTGGGTCTAAGACAGCTGGATCATCTCTTTGTGCCTCTATCCTCTCTCTCTAAAGGGAGAAGTGCAAATTAAAGGCAAGTGTGCAGCCTGTAATAGTTAGGAAGACTAACCAAAAAATGCTCTGTTCAGGCTTCATAAGCTGTGCTAGCATCCCTATCACTGAGGTTAAATTCATTAGCAGTTGTGAGGCACTCAGATACAAGAGGAGGTTTCATCAGTGCATCCGATAGGCAGTTCTGGGGCTCATTTTCTCCTGTCTGCAAAGCAGTCACCCACAGCACTTGGATTTTTTTACACAACCCAGCAGATATAATGAAATTCTTTTTCCTTCAGGAGCAAATAACAAACCACTTCAAATTTTAAAACATCTGCAGGGGAAGGGCACTATTCTTTACTCTAGAAATGAGACATTTTTTGAGAGAGGTACCAGTTTGCTTTTTCTTTCCCAAGTCAGATGTTACTTTGGCCAGCAGAATTCCAGTGAAAACCGGAAAACACTGCCTCTCAAAGGGGTGAGATACTGCTCAACATCTTTCTGGAAACATCTTGGCCTTAAGACAGTGTTTTCTTGCTCTCGGATTCAGAGCTAATGGGTGCTGGCAGGCACAAGGATTCATTTCCTGATTTTCATGGCGGGGTTGCATGTCAGTGTATCTATGTGTGTGTGCATAAATATATATAATCATAGTGTGCACACGTACTCTTGATGGGGTGTTAACATCTGCCCTTACTTGTTAGAGTCTAGGAGGATTTTGTTTAAAAGGCTGTCAAATCCCTAGAAGTGCCCATAAAAAGCCAAAGACCCAAGGGTGTCTGATGTTATTTAAAAGAACTGAAACCTGAGTAATTGAATGAATGAATGAATTAATAAATCATTGTTAACATTTTCAAAATGCTTAAGCGATGTAGGACATGTCTGCACCTTGCAACAAACAGCCTGAAGCCAGTGCTGACCCAAAGTGATAGTCCCCACAGCAGCAAACACCACTGCACATCACTGGCTCAGAGGCTGAAACACAAGAGCAATTTAGCCCTGAGCAAGTCACTTCATTCTCGCATTAAGCTTCCCTTTCTGCCAAGTGTGGGTAATACAGTTTACCTACATCACTGAGATGTCAGAATGAATACTTTTAAAAGCAGTTTGTAGACATAAAGCACCTAGAATGTGGTAGGTATTATCACTACATGTGGAAAGCACCATTTTAGCAACACACACCTTTCTGTAAGTAGCCTATGTTTAAATGGCATAACCCCATAATTACATTATCATTAATAGTATAAATAGTTATTTTAGAGCATCTTCTGTCCTGAGGTCTTTCACAGTCTGTTATACTTCAATTAAAAAAAGAAAACAAACTATATTCTATCATTAAAATGGTAATTCAGTTCCATTACTATCTCTTGGATGAAAAGAAAAAGATAAAACTCAAGAGGATTATCTAATCCCTTAAAAGCTGAGAAAATGCTACCTTTTCCTTCTTAATACTGACCAACAGATCACCCTCAACTTTGCAGAATTAAACACCATAATTTGACTACGCAGAGGTTCAAATGCGTTTGTTTCAAGTGTGCTACCTTTTTAGTTGTTTTCAAAAGAAAACAGAGGGGAAAATATATGGCTTCTAGCAGCAGAAAGCTCTAAAAACCCATCCTTTTTAGTGCACAAGAAAAGTGAGCCTTCAAAGCCTGTGCATAAGCACCTACATAATTGGCTGGATTTTCAAGAGCATCGAGCTTTCAGTGGTCCCCAGTGAGACCAACAATAGCTTTTGGATGCTTAACAATTTATCACCACTCAACAGTTTCTCTCCCGGGCATTATTTACCAACTATGTGGCATACAGAAAGAAAAAAACATTTGAGACTGTCATTTTGGGTTGGACTTGGACACCTAACTCTACTAGGCTCCCCTAAAACACCCCCAAGTATCTTCACATGTTTTATTCCTGGATCTTCAAGGAAAAAAACCCCACAGAGTTAATTTAAATAAATACTGCATGCTAGGACTCAAAGGTAAAAGCTGTATCATGCTGGTAAGGGTTACATAAAGTAATGATTAATTAGCCTTTTCCCCCATTCAGGCTTTACTTGCCTGTCAATAAAAGACAGTAGATGACTGCCTGGCCAAAATATGCATTATTTCCAGCTCTCTAATGTCACTGGAAAGCAGGCAGCAGTTCAATTTGCCAGCAATAATTCACTGTGTAGAATCAAAATTTTGCAAGGAACATCTTCTCATCTGTTACTTTCAACATCTCCCACAACTATTTGATTTTCTTCCTGGCTTTTCATGTTAACTGGTCATCTCCTGCCAAATCACAGCACTCTAAGTAAGACTCTGCAGCTTGTTCAGTCATAATAGCTGTGTTTCGTGCATGCAGAGTGCATCTCACAACAAACAGATCACATCTTTCACTGGCATCAGTAAAACTCAGGAGGATGTTTGTTCCAAATGCTCCCCAAAAAATCAGGAACTAGCCCAGCTTTTTAAAAGTTGAATATGTGGCCAAAGTTTGAAACATTACCCAACTGAGAGTAAATGATTAGCAGGCTTTGGAATCTGCTGCTAAAAATGGATGGGAGCCTTCAGTGACACCCTCAGCTACCCGCCTCTGCTGCAGTGTCAGAGAATGCTGCAACTGAGGCACCGGGAGGATGAATGCCAGAGCCAGGCAGCGGGAAGTGACTGCCTCCCATCTCCCAACCCCTTTACAAACCACCTCCCAGGAGAGAAGGACTGAATCAGAGAGACTAGCAACAGCAGCAGCTAATTCTGCAGAAATATTTCTTCCCTTAAATCCATAATTCCTGCAGGCACAGGTGGATTTTTCCTTGTCTTCTCTCACTCACTGGAATTTCACAAAGCAGACAGCAAAGATTTCATTGGTCTGTTTGCTTAAGCTAATAGCCTGGCTTAATACAAGTTTTTTCTGTATCTTCTTCTCCCTCCCAGGACATGAAAGCAAAAGGAACAGGTACTGATAGTTAACATTTGCAAAGACAATCAGCACACACGGACAAGCGAATGCCACACCTTTTTCAGATTCAGGTCTTCACTTTTGCACTCTGCCAACACAATCGGTCTTAAAGAATCCCTTAACTGAAGTTGATCGATTCTTGAGTTAATTGCATTATTCATGTTGACAAAGAATATAAAATACCCTGTTCAACGGTTTTTTGGCTTTGGGCCATGGACTGATTTTCATCTGGTAACTGAAGGCTTATATGATGGAAAGAAGCTCTATGGAAGCTGTCAAGACAATGAAAAGCAATGGAGTATAAACATCCTAGTGTCACCTAAATTCAGTCTCCTTAGAGCAACTGTCATCTCTTGTTTTATCAGCAGTTTCAGCAATAAAAATAAATAAAAGTTACGCATTACACCTGACAAGCAGCCAATCACACGTAAAAGTACAAACAGTATTGGGTGAATAGCTTGCAACAAGTTAATACCTTTTTCCTCACAAAACCAGTTTCTTTTTGACTGACACAAAACATTTACTCAAGAAATGTGTCAAAGGATGACAAAACATAGGTTCAGTGGATATTGAAAGCTGTGTTTCTTGTAATCCATATGCATTTGTGACCAAAGACAAGATTCTGGATAGAACAGAATGAAACATAATCAGGAACAAGGTTTAAAAAATGTATATCACTGTCTTCCTACATAGTCACTCCCTAGAGAAAGAGCACACTGATGTAGCTTTGTTATAATCTCTCAATAACTGCTTTCCCAAACCTCTGCCATATCTATTCCTCTTCTCCTCTGCAGGATTATGCACAGCCTTGTGTATTACAGTAGACTGTGCTGCTGCAACTTAGCTGAAGAAAGAACTGATTCTTGCTTAAACTTTTTCATAGAGGTCAAGGAAAATGACAAAGAAGCCATTTGGGAAACAAAAGCAAAGAGAAACAAGCTCTAGTTTCAGTGAGAGGACTAGAAGTAGCATGAGCACTGGGCATCCCACTAGGATTCATTTAGGCTTATATTTTTAGCCTCAAGTACATACATTATTTCTCATGTGTATTTTACATGGCCTGTTGAGCTCAATTACTCCATATCTTTGTGTACATAAAACAGTATTTCCAAAATGTTTTATTACAGAAGTAGCAACAAGCCAAGCCCTCTTTTCTTTCCTCGAGCAAGATGGGGAAGAGCTTTCTGATATAAATGGGTGGTGGTGGTATGATCAAGTCCAGTTTTATCACAAATTCAGGCAAAAAGTTTCAGTTTTCAGGCATTTTAAACCCTCAAGAATAAAACCAGAAGCTTATTGTATATTTCGGCAGCAGAAACAATTTTTTGAACAACGAGAATTTTTTTATTTGGTAATTCACCATCCCATCAAATCTCTATTTCAATCTTTTGTTTGCTTTCCATTTTAATGTAATTGCACATAAATTCTTAGGTAAAACTAGGTTTATGGTCCAAAAGCGTTCAACACAGAATCACAGAATTATAGAATGGTTTGGCTGGAATGGACCTAAAGCTCATCCAGTTCCAGCTCCCCTGCCATGGGCAGGGACACCTTCTGCTAGAGCAGGTTGCTTAAAGCCCCCTTACACCTGGCTGTAAGCACTTTGGGGCAACCTGTTCCAGTGTCTCACAGTAAAGGATTTCTTCCTTATACGTAACCTAAATCCACCTGACTGCAGTTTAAAGCTATTTGCCCCTTGTTGTGTTACTAAATGCCCTTGTAAAAAGCCCCTCTCCAGATTTCTTGCCAGCCCTCTTAGGTACTGGAAGGCTGCTCTAAGAGCTCCCTGGAACCTTCTCTTCTCCAGGCTGAAGTCTCAGCCTGTCTTCAGGAGGCCAAAATCTGCCCTCCTGAAATCCAAAGTATTGAGCTTCGATGTGCATCCTCCTTGCTATCCTAAGGATCCACCATGTCATGGTCATTGCAGCCAAGGCAGCCCTTGAACTTCACATTCCATGCCAGCCCCTCCTTGTTGGTGAAACAAGGTCCAGCATAGCACCTCTCCACATTGGCTCCTCTATCCCTTGGGGCAGGAAGTTATTATCAATCCATTCCACGAATCTCCTGAATTGCTTATCCCCTGCTGCGTTGTCCCTCCAACAGATACCGGGGTGACTGAAGTCTCCCATGAGGACTAGGCCCTGTGAATGTGAAGTTGCTCCTATCTGTCTGTAGAGGGTCTCATCCACTCAACCTTCCTGGTTGGGAGGCCTGTACTAGACCCCCACTATAATGTCACCTGTCCCTGCCCTCCCTTTAATCCTGACCCATAAACTCTTGGCTGGCCCTTATCTATTCCCAGATGGAGCTCCATGAAGATTTGAAAGATCTCCCCAAAATATTTTTAGTTAGATGATTTAGTGGTAATATCCCTGCAGGAATTAACTTCATTTTACAGGAAGAAAAACCAACCAAACAAACCAAAAAACCAAACAATCCAGTGCATCATAGTTTTAAACAGTCTCTAATTTACAGCAGGATGAACACTGAAAACTTAAGATCTGGGCTTAGCTTGTGACAGTGGCTGTGTGTTCTTGATCACTGTAGTCTTTCTGGAATTCACATCAGGATACTGAAGAGCAACAAAAATTGCTCCCTTCTCGCATGACACAGAGAATGACAATTTATTTACTGACCCACCCAGATGCTAAAGAGCATTATAACTGACTGGAACAGTTCTAAAATTTATAGAAACTTACAGGCATTTATAGGAACCTACAGGAATTCATAGGAAGAACACTATCTAGCACGGAGATTTGGCAGTGGACCTACTTGGACCCCAAGTACATTCTAGTCACCTCCCACCTCAAGGTCAGGTGGAGACCAGCATGAGCAGTATTTCCTCACAAGAAAGAAGATGGGAGCCAACAGGTGCTAAAACAAATCTTTTGAAACAAATGATGAGGGAACCAGGCCTGCAACCTTATTCCAGCATGTAAACATGGCCTGATTTATACCGTGGTACTAATCCTGAAGTTCATTCTCAGACAGAGTTCCACCAGAGTTCACATATTAGGGACCTAAGAGAAATTTTACTTCTGAAAGAAGCATTTCTTACCATGATGACAGAACAGTACAAGACAGAGATTGACTTGCAGTATTAGCTTTTTCTATTGTAAAAGCTGTATGAAAACAGAATAGCCAGCTGGAGTAAAACTGTAAGTTACAAGTTTGTTGCAGATTTAAAGCCTTGATTTTCTACATAAGGGTTTTCAGGTTAGTGAAAGATATCTTAGGATCCAGCTCAAGGCTTGATGAAGTCAACAGATTTATTCTCAATTTGGCCACTTGTTAAAAATATCTCTTCGTCATATTTCAGATATATGCACTTTCTAGAGTTCCTTAAAGTTCTCTGTTTTATACGGGGATACTCTGTCAACATTCAGCCCAGTATCAATGCTGAATTCGCCAACACACTTGAGTGAAAGATGCCTAGTAGATAACAGCATAGTCTCCTAATCTCCCTGAAGGGCATTGGGAAGTCCAGGTTGTAAAGAAGAAACAAAACCAAATGAAGACATCATCTATTTACTTACTGTCGACCTTAAAGATGTTATAGGCAGGAAGGTAACATTTCTTAAGTAGATGAGTAGTAACTGAAGTCAGCTACCTCTTTGAAACAGGGAGCAAAGAAAGTCAAAACATTTCCTCAAATATATACATTTTATTAATGGACTAACATTATTTGCTATGTACCTTCCAGGGCTATTTCAATCAATTTCTCTTCATATTTTTCTGTCCCATACATTCACAACTGCTTTTTGTTTTGTCTGGATGTTTTAGCTTGGATTGTTGGAATAAAACTTCTAATTATAGAATGACTTTCAACAGCCAAGTCAAGCATCAATATAATCCATTTAAAACTATGTATTATACCTTATGAGAAAAAGACCATGGAAAAGAATTCTATTTAATGCAACTGAAGCCTCTAATGATTAAGCTTACAAAGATTAATTTCAAATACTTACTAGATTCAATGTATCATCATTCTCAGCAATATTTGTAAATTAACTTTTACATCAAAGATACTGGGACATGAAAATTATAAAAACTAAGGCTGCTATTATTATTTAATTCTACTAAACTGTGAAGTGCCAGGGCTTCTTAAGTACAAGAAACAAAGTTTAGCTACAAATTTCCTGCTACAAAGACTAGTCATGCTTATTATACTCAGTGCAATGGCATCTACAGAATATGAAATAACAATAAAAAAGTTCCTTTATCTTTCCTCATCTTCAGCAATTCCTCCTTTTTATCTATTACCATAATATCTCAGAAAAATAAAAACCCTGAAGTTTTTGCTTACTCCATCCTTCAAGGCATGTATCATCTGCTTTGCCGTAAAGTGTTTTGTACAATTAAACCCCCATGACTTCATGGCTCTTCTCTCTCATTTTCATATGGGTTAAGTTGCAATATGTTTTCTCTAGCCATCCTCGAGTTTCTCTCTACCAGTGTTCACAAAATGCTGCATATGTATTTGAAAATAACCTGTTTGCTCCTGGCCATGGAAACAGAAAGATAAAAATGTAAGGCTGCAATACACTTAAGGATGGTTACAACTTAATGTACCATTCATTAATTCCTACAACCACATTACGATTAAGTATCAGGCCCCTTTAAACCCTACACAAAAAGAGTTGAAAGGTTGGTCACAGTGGGTGATTAAGCTAAATTAAAGACCCAAAATGAATTTCACAATGTGCTACAGCATACATTCACCCCCAATTACATGTTTATTATGGCATCTCTGACAAGCTAAATTAACAATAAATTATCTAAGTTGTGATTTCACTTTTGTCAGTAATATACTACAACTAAACCTTAAAATATCTGCATGGAACTATTCAGCTACACACATAAGTGAAGGTAATGGAGTCAAAAACTGCAGACTAATTGCTTTAGATGAAGGCTTATTATCTCTCCAATTTCAAGCTCGGCAGCAGTTAAGCAGTAATATGAACTACTTTAGTCAAAACTGTGTGAATCTTTATATAAAATTTACTTTTATTTTTATCTCTTTTAGTTTTTATAAACAATAATAGCAACAGACATTTGTTTTAAGGCTGACAAAGGTAAGGATGTAAGCAGGTTAAAAAAAAACCCCAATCAACACTTCAGCCTTCAGATTTGCTTCATTTTACTATTTCAATTAAACTTTTCTTTTCCCCTTTCTAATGTGCTTTTGCATGATCATTTCATGTGTAAGCTCGGTTTAACTCTTCTTAAGTGTGTCAGTCTGTTTCATCCTCATTCACCATGAAACATACTCAGGGCTTAATTCCTTGCTCAGCTTAGACTTGTGTGTTCACATCTGTAAAAGTGGGTGCAGCAAGGGCTCAAAGCTTCCCCACACAGGAATGGTAGCAGTATGTGTATGCCCACCAAAGAGCTGTAAGGGACACAGCAAGTCTGAGGCAGCAGCAGAGAGACAATGTCTAGACATTCCTGCCACCTCGGTGATTCATGGGGATCCCATCAGCTAATTCTCACCACCCCAGCACATTCTAACTAATCTAGCCTATCCTCTGCCCATGGTCATCTGCAGTTTGTTTTTTTTTTTCAGGTGGTCATGGAGACAGGGAAATGCCTTCTAAGAGCACTTCTCACTCCCAGTGATGCAGGGAGATTCCCTTACCTTTCTGCCAGCATCTCCCACCAAGGCTGCCGAGCCCACATGCACAGCCACGATGCTGGCACTATAGGCCTATTTAACAAGACAAGATCCTGAAACAAGTCCCTGTTATGCCTTCTGTGCCCAGATGTTGTCCAGCACACTGGGAAGAATCCCACTCTGAGAAATTATGGTCTATCTATCTGTACTTTTCATCTGCAGTTTCTGTGACAAAATAATATCTAATAATAACAATAATAGCCATACATTGCTTGTCCATTACCATACATCATGCTCATCATGTGTACATCACACAGGTTGTCTTCCCCAAAAAAGCTTCATTCCAGCAGCAGAATGGCATGGGCAATTAGGGCACACTTGGGGATGGGTTATGCAAGGGAGAACGAGGGAAGCAGAGCCCTTTCCCTGGCAAGAAGAGGACCTTAATCCCTTAACTTCCTCTTGTTCTTCTGGGAATCTTCTCCCCTGGCAAAGACAGCTGCTGCCTTTTGCCCGGTGCAACCCCATCCCCCCTCCCCCATGTGACAGAACTGAAGGCTATGTCTTTAGCTAATGCATTATTTAAGTACTTATTTTGAAGGCGGGGTATTTCTGAAGAGACACAGGGTATTTGAGGTAACATAAAAATACAGCTATCTTCTCTGCTTCACCCAAAGCAGGCAGTAAACAGTTAGTAGTGTGTTACAGGACGGAGATCCTCAGACAAATCACTGCCCAAGCCCACAACATGAATGCTCAGCAAAGGCAAGAGAAAAGGCAGTGCTCTGAAATCCCTTTGCCAAACAAGGCTTGCAGCTAGTCCTCACCTTGCACCTCATTCATCTGTTGGTGCCACCACATCACCCACAAACTGCATGGGGAGCAGCCCCTGTCCCTCACTGTGAGCCCTCAGGAAGGTTGCAAGGCCTACTGAGATCTTTCACTGAATGCCTTCCTGGTAATGACAAGCATCATTGCTCTCTCCGTACAACTTGGCTGTGGTAAACGGGGCCATCACCCTAACCATAACCCTGTTCCACATGGCCACAGCTGATTTCGCTCCTTCCCTTGCCTCATTGCTCCTGCTGTCACCTTCCTCTGGGACAAGGAAGGGTGCTGCCACGTGCTCCCTTCTTTCTTATGAACCAGCTGCCTACCTGGCAGCCTATTCCTCTACCAGCATTTTCCACCACCAAATCTGATCTTACTTCTGCTGCAATTCCCATAATTCCTCCAGATAGCTAATAGTAACTCTCTAGCCCACTCATCTTCTCTCTCATTTTCCTTGATCTGTGGAGGATTTTCACCAATGGCAGTGGGAAATAGCTATGTCCTCTCCACTTCCATCACACTTCTCCACAACTTCCACAGCTTTTGGCAGGGCTTTCTCTCTACACGTACCAGGCTCTATGCTTCAGCCTTGGCTCACAGCCTCATCTTGACTTTCAGGAAGATGATTTCCATCAACCTCTTGGGCCTCAAACTTCAGCATCTGGCTTCCACTTCTGAAAGGTTTTATTTTGACCCTTGACCATACATTTCACTGGCTGATCATCTCCTCATTTACTTCTCCATTTCATCTCTGTGGCTACTAATTACGCCACAGTATTCCTACTGAAAAAAAAAATAAATAAAAATAAGCGCTCCTTCTCGGAAAAGGTCTCTTTGCATTATGCAGCCGAGATATGAAAGAAGAATCTCTCTTTTACCTCAAACTATAAAATTGCTTCATGTTCCCAAAATCTTAAAATCAGATACAGTCCCAAAATTCTCTGCATTACCTCTCTCTCATTTGCGAGTTTGCTTATAACTATCTGAAGTCCTGCTAGGATTTACCTCTATCTTGATCTTTTCCTGCTGAAATTCTTATTCATCTCTTAGTCTTCAGAATAAGTTTTAACTCTCAGGTTTTCTCCTATGTCCTTTTACCTACAGTCTCTAAACATCAAGGAGTACATCTCTCTGGTATCTCAGGCACTTGTGCAGCCTCAGTTACTGCACTATCTTTGAACTTCATATTTCATTTACTTACCCTGAGGAGACCCCCAGGTCTGGGTTTTTTTTTTTCCAACTTAAGGCAACAATGGACTATCTTGGCAGAACAGCAGCTGCTGACTGCCACCGAGGACCTAAGTCTAACACTCTTGCTCAAAGCCACAATAAAAGTCTGTAGCACAAAAAGCACTAAGTTTCATGTTCCAACACTGAACCACCATATAAAGCCACTTGATAATCCCACCCAAACTTTGCTATTAAATTAGAAATTGATATTAACTCACCTTTCCCTGCTTGATCACCTTCGCTGATCTCAAATATAGGTACCTCTCCAAATTGCTGTTTAACAAAGCTTTTGAAAACTTGCTCAGTGCACTCGCACTTCTGCAGCTGGTTCTCCACATCTGCAGTAGCCCTTTATTGATGAAGTGCGCACAACTTTCCTTTTCTGCTGCTGCCGGCACTCTCCTTTCTCTGAATCTATTTTACTTCCTTAAACTCCACTTTAGAATCAGAGAAGGCAGGATAGAAGGACAAAAGAAAGAATGAAAGGAAGGAAGAAAGGGCAAAACAAAACCAGTCATGAATGAAACCATACAGAATAAACTACACAAATAATAGCTACGACTGTACTCTACAAGTTTTAAAAGTGATACCTTCTCTTGCATCGTCCAATGTGATCATGATTCACCATAACGCAATGCATGATAAAGATTGCAAAGCAGCAGCATTAGAGGCCTAAGAACTGAAAGCAGGTAAAACCACTGCTCATGAAATGACTGTAGCAAAGCATAGGACTGCTAATGGACCACAACTGGAATGAAGCATCAGATGCTCTTAAGATAAGAGTTAAAAAAAAAAAATCCATTTTTTTTCTTGTGAAGTTCAAACACACTCTCATGAACCCTAGATATCTGGTGAACTTTAGAGACAAATTATTCTGTCTTGATCCAACAAAAAAAGAAAGACTTCATGAGAAAGGATGCAACACAAGTTACCTCTGACAGCAATGGAGAGAGCAGCAGTCAACCAACACTGTTCCAAGGACAAGTGGAAGAGCACACCCCATTTGATCTGTCAAGGTATGGCCAGAGTGTAAAGCAAACCTGATCTCAAGCAGCATCTTAATGAAACATACCAACCCTTAGAAGCTGTGTGTTTAGAGGATCACCAACGATGATGTGGTCTTGACACATCTGAGGCTTTCCAGAAGCACTTCCATTCCAGTACTAAACACCAAGAAGGCTTTTCTACAGCCTTCTCTTTTTGAGACTCCAGTTTTATGCCAAAAAAGCTTCCTTCCATCTCTGTTTCTCCCTTCCCATTCCTCATGGCAAATTAAAAGCTTGAAAAGACTGCTAGATTGATGCAATTTCATGTTCTTGAATATGGTGTTCTCAGGAACACTATTATGGAAATTTAATCTCTTGAGAAATAGATCAGATGCCATTAACAGAATGAAACACAAATGTTCTCTATGACTTCCTGGAGAAAGCCTGCATTGGGTCTACAAGATATGTAATTTACAGAGTTGTTACCAAGAAAAAAAAAAGTATTGTCTCATATAAACAATGTTATTTTTAGAAAATTATGCTCTTAAACAACTAACACTAAACAGTTCCATTAAAACTAAAACCCTGCTTTGCTCCCTATGCAGGTCAGAGTCAGGTTTCTTCACTTTCCCTTCTCTTTGGCAGACACCTTCCAAAAGTGAATGTTGCCCCCTGACTTCTGCAGAGCTGTAATAATCAGAGCCAGAGTACTGCAGCAGGCAGTGAGAATGAGGGACTCTCACAAGCAGGGGCTCACCTTTGGGATGCAACTGTTTTCAACCCCAGCCAAGAACAAAGGAGCTGTGCTATCACAAGTCACTGAGATAATACGCTGAATTTGCTCATCTCCTGGGAGACTCACTCCTACCTGTTCAACACCTTCAGGCCAAGCTCATTTCAGGCCACTGGGTACTGGGTACTGCAGAGGTATGTTATGGTGCTCTTCAATTTCTCTGCGTGAATTTTATGCCACTGGGGTGCTGCAGTGGGGACTGACTGTGCCAGATAGTGGCACCATAAATCAGGGCTTTCTTGTAACAAATTCACAGCTCAGTCGGCTTCCTAACATAAAGTTACATTGCATAATCTCAAACCTTGCCAAGAAAACACAGAGGATTTAGTCGTGGCTCTTTGTGGTCTATCACATGCCAGGGAAGGGATGGACAAATAAAAAGGCAACACACTTTCCTTACTTCAACAGGTAAAATTCACAGCTTGTAATATGTGCCTGAACCTGCTGTACGCTACAGCCTATTTACAACATGAAGAGATCCTGCACTCTTTGGAGCCAATTTGTATTGCTCACGCGATGTAAGGAGGCTTTAGTGTCACAGAGAAACAGGATCGTTGCAGTCTGTCAGGTAAAGCATGTTGAACTAACCAAGACATTTGGCATCCAAGGATGATGATTTTCTGGACAGCACTTGGGTGAGCAAAGCAGATCTGGAATGATTTTAAGTCACAACTCCCAGGAAAAGAGAAACAAAAAAAAGGAACACTTCAGAATATCTTCAAATACAGAAACATAACTCACATGAAGTTACATTTACTTAACTGCATCCCCTCCCTCCCTATTAACGACATGGGCATCCAGTACTTTTGTTCAATTCAAAACTGCACTACTGACTAAATTTCTCAATTCTACCCATCTACTATGCCATAACTCGCATTTTTTAGTTGCCTCAGAGCATGCAAACTCTCTTCTTTCTGAATAAAGCTAAATGAGAAGATGCTTTTCAACCACTAATGGACATTCAAACCAGCCTGGAACTAGCTCAAAATACCCTCCTCCAAAATGTGTATTTGGGACCTCAATACCATCTCTCTCACTCTCATGGGGTGGGACCACACTACTGGGTCCACACTACTTCCCAATGTAAGCACACCCATTTTTTTCAGTTTAATCTACTCTGTGAATGAAGCAACAGCATAAGACTCAGCTCACCATGGCTGAGGATTCACAGTGTCTTCAAGGAAGACAGCAGGGCACACAGGGATTGACCCCTTTGCTACAGGAATCCCAAAATTACATGATTACAACTATGTAGGAGAAAGCCCTGCATGATGTACCTAAAGTGCATGTATTTTTTCTTATTTGGATAAATGTGTTCAAATAAAGACACATTTCAGCAAAGTATATTAGATACTCCACCTATACTCACTCTTCAAGACACTACAGACTATTTCTGTGAAGTACAGAGCGGCCGGGGAACATTAGAAATATGAAATATTACTCTTTTCATCATTTTATTCTTGAGTCTGACTAGGTTTCCCAAGTTAAATGTCTTCTCTCTCCACTTGAAGGCACCTACTATTTGGAATTCCAACTGTTCTGTAAAATTCAAAATTGATTACCTTACTGACAGCTAATAGGCATAACTGTTCTATTGATCTGACTCCACTCCTCCATGTAGCCCACTTCAATAAAAGGCAACACTCAAGCTGGCTCCTTACTTAATTTTTGGTCTTTTATATGGAGCTGTATGGAAATAATCACTAACAACCTTGTCTAGGATATGTACAGGGTAGAACAAGATCTCACTCCCTCTGACAGTTTTTCCCTATACAGCAAAAGAAACAGGAACAATCATTTATTCTGAGTGTTGAAGTACCTAATTAACCAATCAACCCTTTAAATATGTTTTATAAAAGGTGGTCTTTGAGAATCTGTGATCATGTTATCCTTGATATGCTGACTCATTTTTAGAAATACTTAAAAGTCTCATTTTAGCACATTATGCCTCTTACCACATCTTCATAAAAACCCAGCCTCCTTATTTTTTATGTATGACTGTAGAGCTATTTACCTTCCCAAAGGCCATTAAAAGTAACAAGAACTGGGCTAAACTATAACAAATTTACAGGCTTATGTTGAAATATAAAAATCTTCAGCAAGTGTGAATTACTAAAGCACACTGACACAGTACTTGACCTGCTGTTCCTATTTTCTTCTCCTTTTTCAATGGAAATGTGGTTTTAATGGTGTAGTCACACATCCAGTATACAATCCCCAAGACAGAGAACAAGATAGACTAGTCCTCTTGAGGCAGAGCCCAAGTCTATTAGTGTCTGCAGGCTTTTCTACAGACTTCTGAGCACTGGGTCTAGCAGAAAGCCAACTGCAATCATTGTACACTGCACAGTATCCAACTCCAACCATTTGAACACGAAACAATAGCTGTGTCAAAAGCACCTAAGCATACAGAGACAAACACGTTCAACTTACATCTTGATCAAGCAATCACAACTTGACGGTAAGAGACATTATTTCATGTCACTTACACTTTCTGTACATGATGCCCAAAAGGCTTAAAGTTCAGACTCATGAAAGAGATAAGCAAGGAGATAAATGATTAAAATTCTGAATAATTTAACTGGCATGCAGGTGAGCAACACTGCTTATCAGAAAAAGGAAAGAAAGAGATGCTTACTGCATGGCTTCAAGTAGGTAAGGCACTGCATTGCTTATCTGCACATCCCAATCATTTCCTAACTATTATAATTTTTGTAAAGCTTGAGAACATGCCTTCATTTGCATATAGACACATGGGTCTGAACTAGATTTTTTCATTTATGCCTGCAAAGCTTCTGCAGATGTTTTCAAACTTTCCACACCCTGCTCCTGCAGTGCCTTTTCGTGCCCACCTTCTGTTTGGGTTAGCATGGTAGGACACAGCACAGACTTAAGCCAAGTGCGTCATTTGCTTGCCTCTGGATCCAGGGAATGTCACAGCAAGGAATACAGAAAAGGGACGGTCACAGTCTCTTATGACAGCAGCAGCTGCTTCTGAAAAGGACTCGGTCCTCTACAGACAGACCAGCACTTTGCCTTCAATTTTCTCCCAGCTACAATTTTCAGTTTCTTGATCAATTTTAAGCAAGCAAAAAACCCTCAGCAATTCTTGGTGTTCACAAGCCTGAAAACAGAATTTCATCTGGAAATAGAATTTGGATAGAACCTTTTTTCAGTTATGAACTGGTTTAAGTAAAATAAGAGGTTAGATTTGTGTCTGGTGTTGGAAGATAAAGTACAATCAAAACAATGGACACAGATTGGATTCAACCCCCCACTGTCAAACCATTTTACTAATCATGTATTGTGAAAACAACAAAAAATGGAAGTCAGCAAAGGTGCTTACAGACTCTAACATTAATATTCATCAATATCATTGATATTTATATATGCTTGATATTTCTATTTCATGCTCACACTAGGGCAGAGCTAAGAGAGCATGTATTTTCAGAATATTTAAGCATACCATATGGGTATAATTGCAACTCAATCAGTTATAGAATATATTCAATCAAGACTCTGCATAATACTAAAGACCCATTCTAGGCATTTTGTATTTCACATGGGAAGAGACAAGTAGCAAAGACATGGCATGCCAGTAGCAAAATGGCATTATGCAGGTAACACTACTTGAAAAAAAACATTGCTCCTTCTTAAAACACAACTGACTTACACTTCTTGACTTACAAAACCCAGCAGTTTTGCACAGCTTTAAGAAGGAGGAGGGGACAGCCCTACAGCTTTTTTTGTTCAGAAAAGGTACTTATGCACTCCTGCCTCCCAGGAACACAGCTGGGCTAATTTTAATCTGCAGCAAACTGTGACAAACATACGTATGCCAACAGAAATGGACAGGGAAGCAGAGAAGCCTGACACATGAAAGGTTAAATGAAGGCACAGTTTCTTTACCCTCAGTATCAAAGTTGTTTTCTTCTTGTTTTCACTGAACCATTGAGCCTGTTTTGGCCATTAGCAAAATGTCACCCTGAAAATGCAAATTATATGATGCTGTTTGTGGTGCCTGGTGTCTTCCCTTGCTCTTCCCTTCCCCAATTCCCTACAATAAAGCACCACGTTAAAAAAAAAAAAGAAAAGAAAGGAAAACAACCTGCGAGGCTCTCAGCTTATTGAGCCAGGAAGAACTATTTTAAGAATTAATTTGTGCCCTGAGAGATCTGTTTAAATTATCCTCCCATGCTGTCCTAACTGAAGATTAAAGCAGCGAACTTCCAATGTCTTAACAAGACGATGAAAATTGAAGAACTGGAGCGTACAGGCTCCCCCGCGGTCCCCCTAGGCACGGGGCTGAACGCAGGGAGGGGAAGCTGGTGCCAAGGAGGATGGAGCTGCTGGTCTGCCGGTGTGCCTGGAGCCCACAGACTTTTGCCATCCTCAGCTGGAGCTCAGAGATTGCAACCAGGCTTTCCCTTATGCCACCACTTTTTAACTGTGCTATTCCTTTACCAGTGAGGATATGTCCCCTTTTTCTGCCACCAGCTGCTTTTTTGACAGGGAAAGTTTTGACTTAATTTTGCCCTGGTAAGTGCAGTCAGATAGGAATACCCTCTAAAAACTAGCCATGACAGGCAAAATTAAGTCTTTAACTTTCTGCCTTTACAGAAACACATAAACCACCTACCAAGTGAAATAAATGAATCAAGTTCAGATACGGTGTGAGCACTGCAATTTCCCCCAAAGTCAGTTGGAGTTATACCTACTTACAGCTGCTTTCCCCCCCATCACTGCCTGTACACGCACAGCCTGAGCACACGCTGTACTCTGAAGTGTCCCTCCAAGACAATGCCAGACAAAAAAACCTCCAAAAAACCCCTGAAAGTGCGTGACAAAGTAAGAAGCTGAAACCCACTTCTGCAGTTTTACATCCATCTGCATAGAAGCTGTTAAAAACCTTTACCCCTTTCTTCCAGTGAGAAGGGGCCTCTGTCCCAACATCCTGCTCTTTCCCCCTTGCACATAAGGAACAAGTTACAGAACAAACCTCTGTTGCCTTCAGCAAGAGGTACAGGCTGTTAAAAATAGCCCTATTTCATCTTCCCCCCAGCCTCCACACACACCGAGACAGCAGACCTTGAACCCAGCTACACAGTACTTTCCTCCTGTCACTGACTGGTGACTCAGTTGACAATTTTAGGAATGCACACCAAGAAGATTAATATATATATAAAAATAATAATCATACACGAAACACAGAGCTATACAATGCAAATTTGTATTTGTTTGAAATTGAGGAAAATAAGCATTACCTGATCTTGTTGTTGGGCTTGTTTCCCTGATGCATTTTGCTCCTTGGCTGTAGTCATGCTCACCTATTTGTGCCCACTGCAGTGGCAAACAAGATTTTACAGTGTGTGTGCGTGTGTAAGCTTGTCTGTGTGTGTTCAGACATACATGCACACACACACACAAAGACTAAAGGGATAAGGATGAGTAACTAGTCCATCACTTAATCACCAGCTGAGAAATTTCCCACCCCCACAAAAAAGAAATAAATAAAAATGCAATGTAAAAAAGCACTAGTCTAGCTGTCTTCCCCCTTGAGCCTCTAAAATAAAAGCAGAAGCAGGAGCAGAGAGAAGGATGCTGTGGGGGCTTCTTCAATTAGCAACAGCCTCTGCAATCGTCACAGAAACAATGATAACTGCTTGGCAACCAGCAACTGGCAGCTCGGAGCCGGGAGGCAGCGATGTGGTCCTCGCTCCCCACCTCCACGGCAGCAGCCCGCGCGTTGCGCATGCACCGGCCGCCTCGCAGCACAATGTGCTTGCTCGCTGGCAATGTGCAGAACTGAGCTCGGCAGTCATCTCCCCTCCCGCAGCAAGGGGAAAGGGGCCGCAGGCAGCCGGTGCTCAGGAATTAAATCCCACGTTCCCTGTGACGCTGGGAATGGGAGTCCCGCAAACAGAGTTTCCAGCTTCTCCCAACTTGCACAGGTTTCAGTGCCCTGGCAGTCCCTGACTATGAAGGAAAGCTGTGCCAAGGGCAGGCTCTGCCCCGCTGCCAGTTTTGAAGGATGCAGCGTGGACCCTCAGGGAAGCAAGTTCCCACTGATGGGACACGGAGAGCATCAACACTCCCTGGGGAGCTGCCTGCCTCACTGCCAAAGGGTGGTGAGTTCATCAGGGTAAACCATGTGCCCAGCCTCCCCCAAACCTCTCCATGTCCCTGATGTGACGCAGGCCACTTTGCATTTCTGATATCCTGGCTGCCTCCTGCGTGCTTGCAGCTGCCATGTAGGTCACATTGCCGGGTAACGCACCAGCAGCACTGCCTGCTCCACTCCACACTGCCATAGCTAGCTTCCTGCCATAATGGAGATATCGCCAACATGGGGGAGCTGTCAAGGAAGCTTTCCTATCCCACTCACCCACCTTGCTGTCAGCATGGGGTGACATAGGGTGTGCTGAGCACAAGGCATAAAGCAAGTACCAGTCTCCAGTAACACTCAGGGCATCTTACTTACTTGGACAAAACTTAGAGAAACATGAAGTTTGTTCAGTATTTGCTTGAGACTGAAGCAAGTCATAGCCCACCTCAACATGAGGCAACATGAAACTGCCATGTTGCTGCTTTTCAACTCCTCATCTCTTTCCAAGAGCCCCAAGATCGAGCCCAGGGCTTGCCTCTGTGCTGTTACACTGTACAAAGCTAAACATTTTCTCACTCACGTGATAGAATCACAGAATCATAGAATAGTTAGGATTGGAAAGGACCTTAAGATTATCTAGTTCCAACCCCCCTGCCGTGGGCAGGGACGCCTCACACTAAACCATGTCACCCAAGGCTCTGTCCAACCTGGCCTT